>JAOXYD010121135.1:0-11204 GCA_028565735.1 Pinacopodium congolense | reverse complement strand
AAATAACTATAGTTTGAAACCTAGTAATTAAGCGACAATTTCCCCATGGGTTCGATATTCAGAGTCTGAAAAATTACTCTACTTTATTACTTTTGCGATAGGTACACTTGCCTTAATTCCGTTGGTTTTCAAGGTAAAATCATTTTGAAGTCATCCAAAGTTTTAAAGTCACCTAACTAATGCAACATCTACTTGTGAGAAATTGTTTCATTATTTCAAGGTTATTCTTAAGCCTATAAAAAGAATTTGTCAAAAAGTTATTCTTGAGCCTTGAAAAAGAATAGTTGGTTATTCTTGAGTCGAAAAGGAGTTATACGTTGTTGCAAGTTTCAAATTTAAATTTCGTACTATTTTTTGATAATCTCTAGTATTCTTTATATTATTTTTTTCATAATTGTTTGTACTTAGCTTCCATAAATTATTGTTTCTTTATTTTATTTGTACTAAAAGTTGAAGAACTTAATTCACCCCCCTCTTAGGTGTCATTTAAGGCCAACAATTCCCAATTCACATTCTGCATCCAAATAACTCAAGTCTTATTTATTACAGGTCAAGAGTAACATATCAATAATCTTTTTAATAGAAAAAAGTATCCTTTAACAATATCAAACATAACACAAGTTTGAATCCCTAAATATGAACACATACACACCTTCAATGGTGTATCGATTAAAGCTGATAAAATAAAAACATTTTTAAAACTTTTAGAAATGAAAAATCAACATAACAGTCCTCTTGGAACTGCAATATACTAGAACCAAGTGGATTGAAACAATAAAAATGAATTTATAGTATTCAAGAAATAAGATTAATCCAATAGAGCATAAAAGTTGTCAATAATGCATTATTTAAAGTTCTAACTCAAAGATAAACGTTTTTGTCCATCCAAAATGCATAAAAACAACACGAAAAGCCTATTGGGACTTTAATCAACCAGTGAACAATAGATTGAAGCAATAAAAAAGAAAGTAAATCACGAAATAGGAGGATTGAATCAAAAGTGACTCGAGAGAAGTCAAATATGAGTTATTTTAACTCCAACTAAAGAATCAACATTTATAAACCTTCTAGCAACCTACAAATAGATTAATCAATTTTTTGAGAGGTTAACAAACCAAAAAAAAAAATTAATCAAAACAACAAAAATGAATTTATAAGAAGAGAGAATTATATTGGATGAAGGAGAATCAAGAACTCACAAAAATTGATGTATGATCACTTTTTAGCTCAAATCTTTCTTAACATGGCATTAGGAACTTAAACAAAAGCTTTAGAAATCCTATATATTATATATTCTTAGGGAGATTATGGAGACGTTAGGTAAGTTTTTGTAGCAATTAAGATTATAAAAACTGGTTAAAGGTAGAAAGCTAAAACTAGCCATTATACTTATTGCAAACAGTACATCGATTGACCAATATTATATCAGTCAAGTAGTGAGCGAATGATGAGTCATGGATAGGTTGACCAATATGCTTAATATTAAGGAATTGGTTAACTGAATTGCCAAATGGTCAACCTATGCTGAGCCAAATCATTTCCACTTATGAAAAACTCATTTATAGACCATTTAATCAATTTCTTTTAACTTGAAATCACTTCAAACAAGTTTTAAATCATTCAATAAGTGAGATTTGATACTAAGACATAATAAAAAATACAATACCAATCTACCTTTCCCAATGTGACTCCCCCACACTTAAATAGTTGCTTGTCCTCAAGCAAATAAAATCATCATCCATTTTTCTAAATATAATATCATTATAGGAAACAAATCAAATTCTTCAAACACAATCATTGAAAGATTTTCATAATTCATTCAATTATCAAAATTGTCAAGATGTTATAATGATCAATTAAGCATATTAATTAACAAGAAAATTCAATTTTCAATTTTTCTTCAAACTTCAACCTGAATCACACCAATTATTTGTAAATATAAAATGAATATACATAAAGAAAAATGACGCAGTTTTAAATAAATTCACATCTTATTATTATTATTATTATTTAATAACATAAAAACACAAAAGTGAGTTTTAGAAGTTTGGTTGATATATCATTTAACCTTTTTACGTGGAGGTTAACATTTTATCGTAAATAAGCCACTATTACTCAACTAAATTATATCACATCAATTGGCTACTAGTACCGCTCAATAAATTTCACCTTTTATCGATTAAAAGTAAAAAAAAGTGAGTTTATTTACTCACTTATTTATACACAATTTTTAAACTCGTTTTCTTTGTTTTTTTAATTGAGACAAGATCACAAAAATGCTTAAAAGAAGTAACAAGTCACTTAGGAATATACATTTTATACAAATAAAATTATAATGATCGTTAAGTATTCATCTTTCCAAAATTCATTTGTTATTTAACATGTTTAATTAATAATATAACATCTTAAATAACAAAATAATAAAAAATAAATGGAAAAAATTTCAAGTAAAAGCAAAAATTTTAAAAATTTTTAACAAATTATATATTATAAAGAAAAAATAACAAAATTATATGCTATAAGAAAATAAAAAATCAAGTGTGATAAAATGATATATCCCTCCCACATTCTTAAATTGGATATTGTTCTTAATGTTTATAAATAAAAAATAAAGTATAAATTGTGAGATAAAGAATACACCCATATGGAGATTTGATCGTGATAATGCTTCGTTAATGTGAATTGTAGCCAGCCAAAAATTTAAGCAAAAAAAATTAAAGGACCCAAATCATAGTGAAAATACAACTTGAATCCAAATAAATAAATTTGAAGCAAAACAAAAATACAATTGAAAACATAGAACATAAATAAAGTATTTAAAAATAATGAAACATTGTAAAAGTAAACATTGCAAACAAAATATCCTAAAATAAAATAAAAAACAACCTAGAAGTAAGTAAAAGCTAGGACTGTGATCTTTATCCTAGGCTCTCTAATGGTCCTCTAGCTACTCCATTCGAAAGCCCGTGCAGTCCAGATGATCATGGGTAGAAGCCATGCCAATAAAACTCTGAACGAAGCTTCGAGAGCTTAAGAGTGAAGCGACTCTCCATCCTTAACAAAATGGTCATAATATCAGCTGTAGGTATATCAGAAGGAGGATGCACGAAGGTAGCCGAAGCTAAAGACAGTGGATGGCTCTCGGTGCAACCTCTAAAGATGCCTCACCTATAACCTCCTTCGGTGTAGTAGGAGGCATATAAGGAACAGTAGGTTCATCAACTCGATCACCTGGCTTTAGACGTTAGAAATTAGTGTTACGCTACTCATCTTGAATACAGACTTAACTCCACAGCTTAAGTTTTGAATAAGTAATCTCTGAAGCTCTATAAGGCTCTAGTGGTGCCTTCCCATCAAATGAAACTCCTACTACCTCGAACATCATTGTAAGTAAGCATGGGTAGCAGAAATTCTTGGTCGGATGCTTCATCTAAATAACCTCACACATATGGGGTATAATAAACCCAAATTCCTAAATCGAATAACATTTTATAAAAAAATGTAGGAATCTCTATATCTAATCTCATTATGCCCACTAGATAGAGGAGTCACATTAGTACAAAGAAGTGCCACCACAATCTGCTCTCTCACTCCTAATTGCAATGTGATATAAGCCCTATCATTGTCAGTTCTATTAAGTCATAAGGCTCTACGAGCAGTAACGATAGAAAAATCAGGATCACTCAGGACTATATCATCACACGTCATATCCTTCTACTGACTATACATTAGGCCCTCATTTGATAGTCCTAATAAAGCAGAAATAAGAGTAAGAGTGATGTGGATAGGATTATCTCATACTATACTACGGATGTGAATGGTATCTACCTCATCTTTTGCCTCTATGTTCACATAAAACTCATGGACTAAAGTGTCGTAGTAAGGCCCTAAAGTCGTTGTGATAGGCTCCCAAAATATAACTCAAAATACTATCAGAACTTTAAACTCGACCTCAAGTGTTGGTGATATTGTACACTTAATGATGATTTCATTTTCATTGTGAGAAAAGAACCAATTTGCATTGTCTCACAAAGTAAAGCGAGACTTATCAAATCCAGGCCTTTTTCATGATAAATATACTCTTGCGTATGACTGAGTTGCCATTGGATCATAAACTGTGTTAAAATAGCGTTGAGATATGTCTAAAAATATGACGTTAGATCGAATGTTTTTGGTCATTATCACCAGAATATTCTCGCCATTGTTAGAATATTCCCTTACCAACAGTGAGAGATTTAAGGTGCAAGATGGGTACTAAAAGAAAGCTCATAACACAAGGATTTGATTGGTACTAAAATCTAGATGAAAGGAGGACAAAATCACAACAAAAAGGAAAAATATAGCAACAATGGTGAACATTATTTTTGATAGATTAGCATGATTTGGGATGGAAGATGGTTGAAAAATAATGATTTGAGGGAAAAATTTTGTTTTAGAAGTGAAATAGGGAAGAAATAAGGCAACAACTAAAATTTTTAGCCCAAAATAACTAAAGACAAAGAGGTATGGTGGTCTGATTAAAAGAAGGATGATGTTTAGGAAGAAAAGAAGAAGAAGATGCTAGTATTAGGGCTACTCTCTAAAACACTGGCTTTTTTGTGTTGTTTATGAGGCACGACGATAGTCTCTAGGTTCATTAACAGTGTTATCCATTGATACCTACCATTAATGGTTGTATTTATGAAGATCAACGAAGGTTAGCTAGGTCTTTAACAGTGGTTCACCAATCCATCGATGATGTTCTATTTATGCCAGGTTCAACATGATTTTGATCCAAAATTTTAACCAAATTATTTCTACACTTGGGGCCAACAAAATCAATTACACAATTCATCAGTTTTCTCTAGAATGGGATTTTGAAAAAAATCAAAAACTAAGATAAATCACACTAAACTAAGGAAATACAAAGTAAAGCATTCTAGATTTAAATGAAAGCAACAAATATACTAAAAAACCCTCTAATATTTATTGTAACCACACCAAACTTTTATTCAATCATAACATCTTACTTCTACAGTTGGGTTGGCTCTATATAAGTGGTTCTTTAAGGTATTTTAGGTAGAGTCTAAGCTTAGAGAATTTTCAATCTCTTCCTAGGTCCAACACCTAACTTTTCACCTTCATTCTTTTGAAAATGAAAGGCCAATGGTTTAATTGTTACGGTGCCAATGAAAAGAAGATGGAATTCACAAATTTTACCCTGAATGAAATAACAAGATATGATATCTAGGTAAAGAACTTTTGTCCTAGGATCAAATGTTGAAATAGCTAAGAAATCAATACTTATAAAAGCTTCCCAAAATTCCTTAACCATTTCTTTTTCAATAACTTGACTTAGATGTTCAATTTCAACAGTTTCTAAAGTTGTTTTACCTAAAGCAATGGCAGGCTCACCACTAACATTTTCTAGGTTAATTGGATCTACATGATTATTTTCCCTAATTGATTCTAAAATTTTTTTAATTTTTTGTTGATGGTAGGAGCTGTCATCAGCTCAACAAATGATAAAATACCTAAGTAATACTAACTATTTAGCTAGGGTAAGTTAGGATTGATCCCATAGAGAATTAATTGTGTTTAGAAGCTATTCCTTGCGCTAAAAGAAAAAGAAAATAAAAAAACCCCTAAATTAGAAGACCATAAAACTGAACGTAAAGGAAATTAACGAACACAATACAAATAATCAAAAATTCATAAAAGAAATAAATAGACAACAACAAAAGAAAGCTGGGCAGAAGATATATTCAGGATTTTAGACTTATTATTGATCCTCGAGATAAATAAATTGAGATTAGTCTAAGATGCTAGCCTATAGGTTTGAACAAGCTCTCAAACCCTATGTTCCACTCGTTTTAGATAAGTTCTATATGATAGAAAACTTACTCTTAACCATGTAGTAACCTAGAATAAGCTCTCTAGATTTAAAGGTGTAATGCCATTAACACGTTAGGGAACAGCTAACCTAAGTCATAATCTTACAAGCTCGAATTATGTAACTTAAAGAATTAGAATCCTAGGCTAAGTTGAATAAGTTATCTAATAAATTCAATTAGGCTATTGCTACTTGCAGTATTCGGCACAAATGATTACATGTAACAAGCCTTTACCTAGCAATTGAATTAGAAATTATACTTAAAATGGCCAATCATAAGAATTAATTCCTAATTGATGACATTTATGTGAATTTAAAATGGCCAATCCTAAGAATTAAAGCCTAATTCATGAAATTTATGGGGAATTCCAATTTAATCCTAACCTAGATCACAAAGCCCATTACAATTGTTTATAAAAAATCCCATCTGTAACTTCCAACCTAAACACAACCTAAGCTAACATCACAAAATTAATTAAAACAAATAATAACCTAACAATAAACATAATAGAAATAACAAATAAGGGCTGAAAAGTAAAAGCAAACATAAGAAATTAGCAAACCCAAAGCTAAAAAAAAGAAAAAACCATAAATTAACTAAATAAAAAAGGTTTAACACAACATTTAAACAAACATAAACTAAATATAAAGAACAATAAAAAGGAAAGAATTAAACAATAATAAATAGAAGCTAACATAACCTAAATCAAGGAAATGAAAGCTGGAAAATGAAAAACTAAGGAATACAAGAAAAAGAAATGAACAATCAAAGAAGGAAGAACAAAGAAATGAAAGGAAAAAAAATGGAGGTAACTCTTCTATTTGTGTGTTGTCTCCCTCTAACATGCCTTTTTGGCCTTTTAAAGCTTGATTTCTTTGTTTTCTACTTAGGCTAAAGCTTTAAAGATTCCACCAAGATGATATCGTTTTTTGCAAGGCTTATAAAGTTTTTTTTTTTTTACTTTGTTGAATTATGTTTGTCTTCTTGTTCTTGGAAGCTTTGTTGTTTTGTCTCCTTTAGTGAGACATGTGTTGCTCTTGTTTTGGTGAGGCTTTTGAAGCTTCCTCATGCTCTGCCGAATTATGCTCCTATACCAAGATGATGCTTTTTGTCTTTTTCCTTTTTAGCTTTGAATGATTTTCCTCGTGGAATTTCAAGCTTGGCCTTTGCCTTTTGGATGCCTTAGGAAGCTTGTTTTTCCAATTTTTGCAAACTTCCCTCTTGACTTCTTTATAACATTATTTTTGTGCCTTTGCTTTTCATTTTTTTTCTTTTTCCACAATTGTAATAATTTTCAACTTTTGCTCGATAATTTATCAAAAAGGGGTAATTTGTTAATTTAATAAAATATAATACAAATTAAGTATTTTTGAACAAATAATATGAATGAAATTATATAAATTTGTATATAAAATTACAATAAAATTCATTTCTATCAAATAACCCCCACACTTGAGCTATTGCTTGTCCTCAAGTAATAATTTAAATGTTTCTCTCAAATAATCCCAATCAAGAGTTAATATTTAATTGAGTACAACAGAAATAAATTAATGCTTCTAACTCAATTCACCAATTTCATCTCAATCATGATAAAAAATAAGGTAAAAAAAAGAAATCGCAAGCAAAGTACACAGTTAGTAAAAGAGTAACCCAATACGTCTAATGTCTAACATTCAAGCCATTTTGCATAGTTTATCACAAAAACTGATAAGAGATTCTCACAACATCCAATTACAAATGAAAACATGATACAAATCGAGATTTGAGTAATGCTTGTTTGAAAGGTCTTTTAACTTTTTGACGCCAAAGTGAACACTTGTTATGAACACCTCTGGTTACTAGGTTAGATCACCATCTTCAAATGGCTAAAAGCACCACTCTTAACTTCAACCTTACATTCGTTTGAAGTCAACGAAGTGAGAATTGCCCAATAAAAAAAACAACACAAAAGAATAGAGATGCTTCTTGTTCAACAACACAAAACAAAGATGCTTTCAAAAACATGATAACAAGAACAATTTTCTTTCTTTTCCTTTCTTTCTTTTCCTTTTTTCATATTTTCCTTTTTCTTTTATTTTTTTCAAATTCTTTCTCTTTCAACGCTTTATTCTAAACATCCCATCTTACATTCATATGAGAATACATACAAAATAACTTAAACATTAAATATCATACAAATGGATCACTAAACATATGCAAGGCATTCAAAAAAAAAAGGAAAAATGAGAAGAGTTACCATCATTTCAAGAGCAAAGATCCTTAAATTAAAATCATCGATTTCTTTTAAGTACCAAAATTAACTATTAACTAAAGATTAGAATCATTTCAAGCTACCAAATTCAAACCATCACCATCTAACTCACAACAATATAAGTGTGTAAAAATTTTCAACTTCTTACCCCACCCCCACACTTAAATGAGACATTATCCATAATGTCCTAAAAGTAATAAAACACAAAGGGTATGGAACAAGAATACTCCACCTACAATGAATTTGGAAGAGGTTATGAAACTTGATTGCAATAATGGTAGCTTCCATCTTAAAGAATAAATTAGCTCATCTTCCACCTATAATCAAAACTAGCAAAAAGTAGATAAAGCGCACAAACCAAAACAAATCAAAACATATTTAAAAACGAGAAAAATACATAAAAATAAAAAAATATGGATGGGGTGCCTCCCATCAAGTACTTAGTTAAGGTCATAAGCTTGACTCTCAGCATATTCGACATCATCCATTGTCGAATGTATGCTTGAGCCCAACAGGAAGCATGCTCAAACTTCATGAGGATCTCGGAATAACTTCCCTTAGAACAGGTTCAAAAACTAGATGTTGCCTAGCTTTGGTGGTGTGGAACTGCATCATCTCGCCATCAAAGTCCAAAGTCCACTCTCTTTTATGCACGTCTCCCTTCTTTCACCAGGATGGTCTTTATGATAATATCACTAATGGGTGCGGAGACTCTTCATCCTTCTTGCCAGCTTCAACCTCCAGCTTGCTTGCTCACAACTCTTCAAAAACTTCACTTTATGAGGCTCTTGCTCTTTCTTCTCCTCTTCTCCTTCTTCTTTCTCTTTCTTCAAACTGCTAGGAAAAGTAAGTAAAACTCAGTTTACAATAACATGAAATATATCACTTAGCTTAGGAGGTTGCTCACCCTCCTTATTTTCTCGAGCTAGTGCGTCTTCTTCTCCTAGTTGGTCTTGCTCTTCATCAATTGCTTCTGGGTTTTCCCATGGTTATCCACTCTATGATAGAATAGTGCACACCTCCTCAACATTGTTCTAATGTTGGCTAATAACACTTGAAGAGGCTTGGGCTTCTAGGCTCCCGATCACCTCTGCCAACTGGCTCACTTGATTTTCTAAGTTCTTCAAGATGCTTCTTCTTTCTTGTTGGAATTGAAGAGTGCTTATTACCAGACTCGTTATTATATCCTCCAAGGACATCACATTAGCTTGTGGTAGTGATGGTGGAGGTAGAGGTGGAGGTTGGAAGTGTGCTTAATCATGGTAGTAGCTTCATGGAGAATCAAACCTGTACTACATGTCTTGCAAAACCAAACATGTACAAAAAGGATAACCTAAAAATAAGCAAACTTCACATAGTTTAGCTTATTGTATCGGTACTTGCCATGCTAAAGGTGTGAAATTCATCACTTGATGCTCTAACATGGAAGTAGAAAAAGAGCCATACTCATTATTATAATAAGGATAGTAAGAAAAATTAGAATAAAAAGCATGCTAATAATAATCCATGTCGCGAAAAGATTATCAAAATCTAAAAAATCTGTGAAACTAAAACAATCAGAAGCCAAGATGTCCACAAACATTTAAAACAAAATTAAAAACCAAAAAACTAAGATAACAAAAGAAATAGAGAAAACACAAGCGCTAGTACCTCGGTAACGATGACAAAAATTTCATGGGAGCTGTTGTCGACTAATTAAATAATAAAATACCTAACTAAATGATGAGCTCGTCATAAGCTACCAAATAATAAAATACCTAACTAACCTAACTAAGTAGATAGGGTAAGTCAGGGTCGATCTCACAGAGAACTAGAGTGAATTGTTATCTCTAATGTTGCTAAAAAGAAAATAAAACCCTTAGATAAATGACGAAACAAAGACAAACAAAGAAGAAACAAATAAGAAAGACGAAAGCTGGGTGGAAGATATATCAGGAATTCTAGACTTATAATCGATCATCGAAATATATAACTTACGATTGGTGTAAGATGCTAGCCTATAGGTTCAAACAAGCTCTCAAACCCTCAATTCCACCATTTTTTAGATAGGTCATATACGATAGAAAACCTATCCCTAATCACGAGGTAACCTAGAATAAGCTCTCTAGATTTAACGATGCGAAAGCACTAACAACTTGGAAATGACTAGCCTAAGGCACAATCTCACAAGTTCGGATTGCCTAACTTAGAGAATTAGAATTCTAGGCTAAGTTTATTAAGTTCAATGACAAATTCAATTAGCCTAATGCCAAATTGCAACAGAAAAAAAACAAAAACATGCTGGGAAAAGGAAAACTTCGCGCCAGTCAAAATCCATACAGAAATAGTAATTAAATGAAATTAACTCTTAAAAGTGCAGCAGCGGTCCATCTCCCTATGTAGCGCTACGTCCTTGGTGCATCTCCAGCAGCCCTTGGTGCGTCTGTCCACTTGGCAAGCTCACCTAACCCACTGTAGTCCACCCTCAAGACAATAGCTACACTCCTCTCCAAGCCACCAACGGAAGACTCCTCAGTAGCAGCTCTCCACGCTCCTAGCCGTCCGAACTGAGGAAGCAGCTGCTGTTTATCCCAAGCCAAGACCATCTGCCAGACTCCTTCCCTGTTGCCTCCACTTGTCTGCCTTTTTATACCTAGGGACTGAAAATTAATTCAGGCTGCTTTGTGTTTCCGAATGCGCCTGTCCTCTCTTGCATTTTTTGTCTTATTAAGCTCCAATGCTCGTCCCTTAAGCTCGTCGTTTTGACGAGCTTAAGTGATTTAGATTTCTTTTTTTGTTTTTTTATAAATTAATACAATTTTTGGCTTTTTCTCCAATTGCTTAAACTAGTCATATTTTGACCTAAAATTTGTGTTATTGCAATAAAATTGTCATTAAATAAAATATAACATAAATTAAATATTTAAACAATAAAATAGTCATGGTTGGTTCTCTAACTTTTACCTGAGGTCCTATAACTACGTGTTCTTCGGGATTCATCTTAATAGGCTCAGGTTCAGGTTTAGTATCGCTTGATGTACCTAAGTCTAGCGGATCTGATGACGTTGCACGAGTTTCCTTCTTCTTCCTTCTTAACGTGC
>JAOXYD010121105.1:0-11205 GCA_028565735.1 Pinacopodium congolense | reverse complement strand
GTTTTGTTTTCTTTTCTACAACATTAGAGATAGCAATTCACTCTATCTCTCTATGGGATCGACCCTGACTTTCCCTACCTACTTAATTAGGTAGGTTAGGTAATTTTATTATTTGGTAGCTTACGACGAGCTCATCATTAGACAGCTTTTAATCACTTGTACAGATCCCTTGAATCCTTAATAACAACTTGAAATTATCTTAAATAAGGCCGTAAAAGAAAAAGAAATGACAAACCTATCTTAAAGAAAAGAAAAAGAGAAACCACTCTAGATCTAGACTTGCTACCTTAAAAACATGTTCTTTATAAAAATTGGTCTCTAGTCTTCATTTGTATGTGCTCTATAGGTCATACGCGAGTGGACAAGTTGTAGTAAGGGGGAGAGTGAGTTCCAGTTGGTTTTCGCGTGACAAGGAGTTAAATGACACTTACAGAGGAGCTAAACAGTGCTATTTTACCCCCTAACGTTTAAGTCCTTAGATTAAGCAAAACGACGAGTTTGTATAGTTAAATAACAGATTGATAAGTGTTGTCATTTTACTCTCGAAATGTGACTTTTTGTTGCATTTTCTTTTATTTTCTTTACATTTAAGCTTCCATCTGGAATGTACATCAATCCAAATAATAGTCAAACACTTTAACATCAAATTGGAGCAAATGTACCTTAAATCATAATCAAAATCATATGAAAATGCATTAAAACCATAGCCTATCAACTCCCTCACACTTAACACTTTGCTTATACTAAAACAAATTAATCCATCATCAATCTCAAAATATCTAATAAGCATAGGAATACCTGCTCAACCTATCAAACAACATCATTAGAAAGATTTCCTTAGGTTTTCAAACATAATGAACATAAAACATGTTATATAGCCAATTAAGCATATTAATTCTCAAACAAATTTAAATTACTTCACATTTCTTCAAACTCAATCTAGATCACAACTTCAATTCTATAAGCAAAATGAATAGTTCTAAATCACGATGTATCATCTTCCAAACAACCATTCATAACTTATTTATTTAAAACAAAACATAAGCAAAAAATGTGAGTAGTTTAAAGTTTGGATGAGATGTCACTTAGTCTTTTTACATAAAAGTGAACATTTTTTCATGAACACTCCCAGTTACGTAATTGAATCATATCACATTAACTAGTTACTAACACCGCTCTTTAACTTCAACTAATTGATTCGAAGCCAGTGGAGAGAATAAAACTAGCTCACTTATTTCACACTCTATTTTCTTTTCTTTTATTTTTCAATTTTTTCTCTTTTTATAATTTAAATAAGATGACAAGAGAGTTTAAAAGAAAACACAATTTTGCTTTAGAAAATTGCATTTTAATATGGAATTTCACAATGACTTTAAGGCATCATTATCCAAAATATAAAGCAATTTACAATTGGTCTTTCATATTCTTAATCAACCATATAACATCTAAAAAGGGTATAATAAAGAAAACCAAAAGGAAAAATGTCCAATGAAATGCATCAAAATTGAAAATTTTTTTCATTATAGATTATTTTGAAAAAGATGATATCTTGACATGATTAGGACAAGATAAGCATAAGTGTGATAACAATCTAATTAATCTATCCCTCTCCTACACTTAAATGGAAAATTAGTCCCTAATGTTCATAAAAAAAATAAAGCACAAATATGGGAGAAAAAGAAATAAAAAGCACCTAGAATAAAAATTATATTGCATTATGATCCATTGAATTGTAAATTGACTTTAAATAGCATATGGGTGGATAAATGACCCATTATAATACCTATAATTCCACAAAAGAAAGATCAAAGCACCAAAACCATCTAGAAAATAGCCATGCTCTATAAGGGAAACATGATCAAAGAAAAGCAAGGAGTATAAAAAAGAAAACAAAAGAAAAAAATACACCAAACAAAAGAAAACACACCAAAACACATTGAAAGCTAATTCTATGATTGAATTGCCTCCTAATAAGTGCTTCTTTATGGTCTTTTAGTTCACCAAACTATATTACATTAGTGATAGGCACATTTTCCTTCTTCGTGAGATGTGATTAGTGAACAGGTTTCTTGGTTAAATTCTATTTAAAACTTAGGTGGAGCATAACCAAACCATTAATAAGTCATATGCTCATTGAAACTCTCATGTTGTGTTTATGAACCACATTATTAAAAAAACAGAAGGGTTACCTAAAACTTCCTTTAGTCTAGACTTGTAGATGGAAAAAATAATGGCTAAGGTAAAATAGTCTGACATTTGCCATAACAAATATAAAGGGGACTAGATATAATCCCATTAAAGATCATTAATAAGGTGCTTATGATCAAGAGATTATGAAGAATTTTAAATGGAAATCAAACTTTATGGAATGGATTTATGTCTATTACTTCAGAATTTTGATAGCATTTGGCATGTCCTTCCTTAATACAATTCCTCATGGACAATGATCAATATCCTCAAATAAAGGCAAGTAACAAGGATGATGGTAAGAAGTAAGGTAGACAATGGGGCAAATGCTTTATTTGGTTGGACCATTAGATGTCTAATGGCCCTTTTGTCGGGGCTGTATAATTATCCTCATTGAGGGATGTTATTCATCATAATAGCTTACTAAAGTAGGCCCTAAATAGATATAAAACCTCACTTTAATTATGGTCTAACTCCTCTATAGTTCATAAAATTTTGAATATAATTCTTGAATAAGAAAAAAAAGATGAAATATTTTGGACAAACTTAATAGTAGGTAGATTGACTAACGTATCATATAGAATCATCTTAGGACCTCAGACTCCTAAAGTTAAATGGCATAAGTTGTGTCTAGTTTAGACAGGAATATCTTCATGGCTCCTTCAATCACTAGTTAGTTATTAGGGGCAGGTTGAGAATCCTTGAAAGTCTATATAGATTTCTTAACATTCTAGCTATTTTTTCTCTATGTAAGCTAGAAAATAAATCTTTAGATCATCTATTTCTTAGCTACCATTTCTCCAAGATCCTATGAGATAAAATTCTTCAGCGTTACAAAATTCAAATTTCTTTAGGGACTTGGCAACATATAGTTGAATGGGCACTTATAATGTTGTAAAGATAAAAGACAAATTAATACTTAAGATCTCGTTAAGATATGCAGTCTACCATTTATAGGGAGAAAGAAACTAAAGATTGTTCTATAATAAGGAAATATAGTAGAACAACATGTTAGTTTACTTAATTAATATAATTAGATTACATATGGTATTATATGGACTCCATGTTAAAATGCAACTCATTTTAAAAAACAATTGATCTCTATCTATTACCATGTGACTAGATATTCAAAAACGATTAAGACATTGCCATAGTTAATAACCTTCCAAAGTTAATTTTTTGTAGTATTTATAAAGCACTAGGTTAGATCTATCAGTGATATGCTATGTCTATAGGATTGAGTGGAATTTCAAAGAAATGTGATCATTACAGAAAGAGTAATTTTTTTTCTTTACCATATTAGTTCTTGGATTACATCTTTGCAAGTTTCTCTTTATGGACTAAACTGAACTCATAGAACTAGAATTGTATGTTAGTTGTGTACGGACCATCTTGAAGATTTTAAAGCTATAACCTATTCTTTAATTTCTTAAAAATTTATTTAGTATTATAAGTATAGTTTGCTCTTAACACATCCTCCAATTTTTTAACTTTTGAATCAAATTTAAAATTTAATCCTTTTTATCATATAATTTGCTGACTATGAATTTTAAATTAGGTAATGATTGAATTAAACTCAAATTATAAAAAGGGAGAAAAATAAAGTAATCAAGTTCAAACTAAAAGGTCCGATTAAAGAGCGTTTATATTTGAGAAATTTAAACAATTCTATACAAAATCAGTGGCCAATAGTGGATAGGCTTATTAAATAAAAAGTTATGTATTGGATTTGAATAATTTCTTTTTGCCCTGGTAGTGTGTAATATCTTAGTTAGGTTTCTAGACCAGCTTAATCTAAATATAATATATCATTTAGTCTAAAATAGTCATAATAAATATTTTTTCCTTTTATATTAGATAAAATATTGCTAAAAACAATTTCAAGAATATATCATTATTTAAAATAAAATAAAAAATATATAAAATAAAAATTATCTTGCATAAAAATATTGATCAAATTAAACATGTGTGTAGTAAGAGTCATTGAAATTATAATTGATTATCTTAATAATTGTAAGGAATTTTATTTCAATTTTATTTTTTTATTCATCTTGACTAATTTTTTTAATTGGAAGAACGTTGTTCGAACTATAAATACTTCTATTTTTATGTGCATTAATAAATCTATTTTAATTATAAGGTGCATTGAAATTCTATTCTATCTAAAGTTACTTATTTTGTATGGGATTTTCATAAAGTTGAGTCTATATTTAGACTAAAACCACTATTAACACTTTTGAAAATAGTACCATGCATATAATATAAATGCTTTTAAATGTTATAAAAGACAATAAAGCTAACTTAAAACTTCTTTTAGAATATTTATGTTAGATTATATATATATTATATCTATTGATGTTGGTATTGTATCTAAACTTAAAATTTTCGCTTCTAGTGAATTTTAAGCAATAATTAGATAAATAAATTGGTTAGGGTAAAGTCTAACTTTGAAATTGATCTCTTTGTAGAGCCTTATAGATGCAAGTTCCAATTATGACCTATCAAACCAATTTCTCCTTATTCCAAGTTTTAGTTTATTAATGTTTATTATTTTTATTTATTATTTAAAACTCTTCTTAAACAAAATACAATAAAAGGCATCTTTTTTACATTAACAAATAGTTCATTTTAAACTATAAAATATTCATCAATGTTGAAGTAAAATCTTCATATTTGAAAAAAATAGAATTTTTTGAAATTTAAGAAATAATAAAAAATCATAACATTTAAAAAACATTCAAATTAAACCTTGACTTATTTATTCATTAACACCCTCTATTATGTGCCATGTGGTAGTACCACGTGGTATAATTTGATTCATCAAAATTTCAAGTAGGTCCACACTAACACATGTATATCTTAAGTCATATCAATGGGTAATTCTGAGAGTTTTGTGTTACGTCTTGTTGGAGCTTTTTGCCCGTAATAACATGAAGTTTAACAAAGCCATTTAATTCAATGCCGGAGCTTAGATCCTTAGTAAAGGTGGTCTTAACTATTTGGGTAACCCAAACTTAATCCATGCACAGAGTATATTAGCAATTTGGGCTACACTGGGTTTCATGAACATAAATTAAGGATATTGTTTTAACACTATGTAAAAAACCAATGGGCTTCTAGCTCATTGGGGGAGGATGTGTATCACCTCCTCCTTTACCTGGGTTCAAATCTTGGTAGAGTCACCAATGTTTAATTTCTCCAAAAAAAACTATGTAAAAAAAGCTTTGGCTCTTGCATAAATTCAGGTGATAAGAGTGTAAATAAAAGGTAGGCTTAGTAGCAATAGGATTATCCATTAGTAGAAGGTTAGAAGAAAGAGTCTTTTATCAAATTTTAATGGTAATATTTTTTACCTTATATATAGATGTTGGAAAAGTTTGTTGTACTTATATATTCATGTTAAAACATAAAACATAAGTTAGAATTGTAGCAGCCAAGGGTTATTCACTTTTAAGGTCTCAAATATACTTCAAATACATGTTAATATGTTTATCAAGATGGCTTTTAACTATTCTTCATTTGAGATGACATCATTTTTAGACTACTTCAGTTTTGGTGTATGAATATTGGTGGATATTCTATTTTTTTAATCCCATATCCTAGATGGAAAAGATAATTTCTTATGCCCTATTAGGCCGTTAAATTCTTTTAACTAATTACTAAATAATTTTATGATAAATTTGCCTTATGGATTCACTGACAGCAAAAAATTCATGTGGAATGTAGTGACCAATAGAGTTTTAGTTGTTTCTTACGAGTTTATGTCTATAGCATGGGTAGAGATGTTACCATTATGCTTTTGATTGGTAATCATGAAATTATTGTTTGATTCCATCTTAAGATGGACATTCAGAGGAGAAATTTCCATGTCTTAATAACATTTATTTTTAAGAAATTATCCTTTACTACTACAAATTTGACAATAGTATATATACCCTTCTTTTGCTAATTGTTTATCCTGTCATTTTCTTTCAATGCAACTTTGGACAGGGTCTTTAATCTCACTAAATTGTCACACACTCATATGTTACTTTTATTATTATTATTATTGATAAAGATGGATTGCTATTAGAGAGCTAGAAATGGTTAAGAGATGCAGTTACTCTTTCTTTAATGTATATATTATTTTTTGACTTTGAAAAAGTGAGAATTAGAAGGGTAAAGGTCTCATGGATAATAAATATCAATTGATATTTTCCACTTCTGTTCAAATAGAATTGGAAAGCAAAGTAGATGAGATAGCTAGCCAAAAGTTTCCATGCTATTATCATCTCTTGTTGAACACCTTTATGAGATCTATTTCCTAAAATTGCTTTTAGGTTTTGGAGATTATTAGGCTTTTGAATGTAGAGACAAGTAGCATATTGGAAGGAAAATGGAATAGGGTCCTCTGTTAATGAAGACTTCATCTTGAAATGATCAAATTGATACACTGAAAAGTGTACATACAAAAACTAAATTTTTTGGTTTTCTCCTTTTTGAATCATATAATCTTTGTAATTATGAACCCTGTAGTCACTTCTTCATCTTATAATCAAATATCAACTAAAGACATTAGGGGTATTGATGTTGTAGATGCTCGAGACCTCAATTTAGTAATTTTTATAGCTAACTTAGAGAGAGAAAAATCTAGTAAAAAAAACTAGCATTATAGTTGCTATCATCAGTAATGTGAAACTATACTCTTAATTCTTAACTAATATATAACCATCAAGACAATAGAAGCAATCCCATCCGCTTCATTGAATAAAGACTAACCATCTACAAGAACTAATGGAAGTCCTCTTTTCCCAATTGGCTTGCTTACATAAGTGATCCTCTATGGAGAAAATATCAATCCCACCTCAAAATTTTTTGGATAAAGTGTACCCTAAACATTGATCGTGGCTTCTAAAGAGGAATAGTAGCTAGTGTATGAAAAAAAAAGTTACAACTAAGATAATGACATGATAAGTTTTGTAGGAAATCTTCTTTCTCTTTATGCACTATATGAATTGGATTCCAAGAGTTTTATTCTCATAATGTTTTAGCTACTAAACCCATTTCTAGTTTCTTGACTACATTTGGCATAAAGAGGAAGTGGGATTTATACTTCCTTTATGAGATTGAGTATAGCAAGATATAAAAAGAGAAAAAAAACCCTAGTGAGAACACTAGCAAACAACTGAAGTCAGAACTTATAAACAAAGTTAATTATTTTAGGATAACTTAAGATCAATTGTTGAATGATTATTTCAAGGTTGTGCTAATTAAGGTCTTCAAAACTAGAGGAAAGAAGACGAAAAGAGAAGAAAAGAATTAGGAATAACATAAACATACTTTCTCTAGCTTCTACAATCATTTTCAAACCATGCTTAAAACATTTATCTTCAATACCAGGTGAAACTATCCAGTGATGAGAAATGAATTAAAGAAAGATCAAATCAAGAAATAATTAGAATAAGAATTAACTCTTTTTTTATAAGAAAAATATCTAATCTTAAAATTTTTGGAACACAAAGTGATTAACATCTTTTAGGAACCAGAGGTGACTTATAGTTGATAAATAGAATAAAATCAAAATCTACACTTAAAAACCATAATTAAAAACCAAAACTAAGAATCCTGAACAAAAAAAAAATATATTTTTTACAAGAACCCATTTCGAAAAAACCATGACCTCCATAATTACAACCTCTAAAACAAAATCCAAAACCAATAAATTCCTAATGTAATATAGTAACATCATTATGATCATCATTAACATCGTTAATTAGTAGCAAGACTAACATCAATTTAATGAGTGTACCTCCTGTTTCACTTATCATAGTGAATTACTAGGAAACACTTTCAATTTAAAATATCGCATAAGTTGAAATCTCATTGAAATCTCAGTCTTTTTTTTCTTTTTTTAATTAATAAATAAAAAGGTGCAAAGGAGATTTCATATTAGCACCCATTAGCACACAAAATGGCATACTACTATAACCACCTCTATGTTAAATGAGTTCATTGTTTGTATTTAAATATGTTCATGTATTGGTTTAAGTATACTTTATGTATGATTTTGAGTTCATGTGTGGTTTCTTTAATTTGGTTCCTTAATAAGTTCACATATTTAGATTTTAAAGGTCATCTTTTGTATATATAAATACCTCTTTGTACTTGAATCAAAATCATTTAAATGAAATACAATCCTTTCTCCTAAACAATCCTCTTTTCTTTAAATATTCCTCTCCTCTTAACAAAGTGGTATCAAATCCTTGTTCTTGAGAAATGGAAAACAATAGTGGAATATAGTCATTTCAATTCCCTCACCTTATAAAATAAAATTATGAAATATGACATATTTGCATGAAAACCATATTTGGCTCATAAAATGTTTAGGAGATTGTAGAGAGATTTTACGTACCCTTAAAGTGAAGCTGGCTTATCTTAAAATGAGAAGGATACTTTAGCAAAAATAAAGAAAAAGGATCAACAAACACTCACCCTCATCCATCAATGTTGAGATGACTTAGTGTTTGAGAAGATATCCAATGTAACCACTAGAAAGGAAGCATGGGAGATCTTACCAACTTCCTTTCAAGGAATTGACAAGGTAAAAAAGGTTTGGCTATAATCATTGCAAGGTGATTTTGAATCTTTGCACATGAAGGAATCCAAATTAATCTCAAATTATTGTTTATAGGTGAAGGCCATTGTAAATCAAATGAAGATATATGGAGATAAGGTTGAAGATGTTCAACTAGTAGAAAATATTCTTTATTCCTTGACCCCCAAAGTTTGATTAAGTGATTTGTGTCATTAAGGAGTCCAAAGATCTAAACTCTTTGACACTTGAACAATTAAAGGGCTCTTTGTAAGTCCATGAAGACAAGAGCAAGAGGAGGTAAGATGAACCTTTAAAGAAAGCAATTAAAACAAAGGTGGTGTTAAAAGGCGATGATAGAGAAAGTAGTTAAAGATGAAGAGGATGAGAATATGATCAAGATTGAGGTCGAGGTCGAGTTCATAGAGGAAGAAATAAAGTAGATTATAATAATTCCAACAATGATGCTAGAAACAATCACTCATATAATGGGTAAGGAAAATCAAGAGGGAACAAAAGAGGCAGTTATAGAAAAAATGAGAGGAAGTATGATAAGTCTAATGTTGAGTAATTATCATAAATTTGTACATTATTCTATAGAATATTACACTGCACCTAATTATGTTGAGGAGTAAGCCAATGCTATTAATAACAAGTAAAGAGTTGAAGATGCTACTTTATTGCTAGCACTTAAAGATGATGTGAGAAAGGATGAAAGTTCCTTGGTTCTTGGATAATGAGCAAGCAATCACAAGTGTAGAAATAAAAATAAATTTGTGGAGCTTGATGAAAAGGTGGAAGGAAATGTTTCTTTCGGATTCTTTAAGGATCCAAATTCATGGGAAAGGTACCATTCAAATTTCGTCAAGAGATGGAAGCCATAAAATTATTATTGACATATACTATATGTATAAATTAAAAAGCAATATTTTAAGTCTGGGGCAACTTCTTGAAAAGGGAAATCCACACAAAGGATTGTTGTCTTTAGCTTAGAGATTAACATGCTCAATTAATTGCTAAGGTGTTTATGTCGAAGAATAGAATGTTCATGTCGAATATCTAGACAATTAAAGTAATGTGTTTAAAGGTGAATGTGAAAGATAAAGCATGGCATTGGCATATGGTCTTCAAACACTTAAATTGTGGCATACCTAAAGCTTTGGAAGATAAATATATAGTGAGAGGCATGCCTTCCATTAATCATCCATATCATTTATGTGAAGCATGTTTACTTGGTAAGCATTTAAAGAGTTTTCCAAATGAAGCGGTGACAAGAACAACTAAACTACTTCAACTTATTCATACCACCGCGTATGGACCAATCAAGCCATTATCACTAGGTAAAAGTAGATACTTATTGCTTTCAATAATGATTATAGTACAAAAACTTGGGTCTATTTTTTGAATTAGAAATCAAAAGCATTTAAAGCATTTAAGAAGTTCAAGGCTCTTGTAATGAATGAAAGTGGCTATGTAATTAAACCTTTAATGTTGGATAGAGGAGGCGAGTTTATGTCCCAGAAGTTTTATAATTTCTATGAGTAATTATAGTGATAGGGGTCAAATTGATCTGATTTTTATGGTTAATTTGTTGCATTATGAACCCTATATCAGTGTTTAATTGTTTAATTGATGCCCCATAATGTTTGATTTGTAGATTGGAGCTTAATGATCAAGATTGGAGCAAAAAATCAAAGAATCCTCTTGTTGCTGACCACAAACAGCACCCTGAGAGGGTGCCGTTGTTGAAGAACAGGGGGTCTTTATCACTGTCCAGCAGTCGAGGTACAACGGCACCCTAAGAGGGTGTCGTTGTGCTGGTGGCAGGGTGCCGTAGTTCTAGAAGTCAACAATTTCAGCTTGGTATCTTGCAGATTTCAACCTTGGCATGATAACAATTAATTCCCTTGTCTTCTGGCATGTGAGGGGGAGGCTTCCAGAGTCTTCATAGATCTAAAAACATCAGATAACACGCATGAACTAGATAGAAATTAGATCAACTTAGTGTGAGAAGCTCTAGCTTCTCTCTTCATTTTTTTTCCTTTGAACACTTAGCCTTCAAACACTTAGATTTCGAGTTTCTAATTGTATTTTTGAGTTATGTAAATTGGAGATTGCAGCTAAAACTCATATATGAGTTTCTAAATCGTCACAGGGGGTCTTCTAACTCAGATTATTCATCTTATTCTCCTGTTTTTCGGATTAAATCAAACACTAGCTTCTTATGATCATATCTTTGCATATTCTTTGAATTTCTTGCTAGATCTTGTGCATTCAGAGTTGCTGTGGTGTCTAGATCATTCTAAGCAGTTCAAGGCTTGTCCAGAAGGAATTCTAAACGCATTTTGTACTTCTTAACCACTTTATTTCAGCTCATAGTTACAGATTTATTCATAGTATGTGGTGTAAAGTATATATCTTGCATGTTTTAGTTCAAATGTGTGGCT
>JAOXYD010121074.1:0-24959 GCA_028565735.1 Pinacopodium congolense | reverse complement strand
TAAGATGGAATGAGAATGCAACTACCAAAATGAATGTAATAAGTTGAGATAAGAGAAAGACACAAGCCAATTAAAGAAGTTCACTACCCCCAAGATAGGCTACGTCTCCTTTCCAACTATTTGTTGGTTGATTCTATACTAATCAATCAAAATAAGTACAATCTTCTTATAAGGTGAAGAGTAACTTTTACAATCTTACTTTTCAAAGGTGAAGAGTAACCGACAACAACAATCTTACTTTCTAAAGGTGAATAGTAACCTATCCCAACTCTTTTCAAGGCAAAGAGAAGCCTATATAATTCACAAGTATCCAACAGATTCAATTCCCCTAATTTCTAGTAACTAAATACACCTTGAAAGATGTTTCACTCAATGCATAATTAAACTATTGGCTTGTGCTTTCAATAAATGATATGAATGAATGACGAAAATCTGGAAAGCCTAAACAAACTTCTTATGGTAAAGATTAGGCATAAAAACATGTATATGTATATGCAATATGATCAAGATAGGATAATCACAAAATCTGGATAGTTTAAGTACTCTATGAATATTCAGCTCAAAACATAAATATAAGTGCTTAAAAATGAAAAAAAAAATACCAGAGCACTCTTAACACCTTATGTGAACTAACCACAATCAATTTATACACTTAGAACTGATTTATATAATAAAAATCATGATTGAATGAAGAACATAAAAAACAGGACAGTTTTGATGTATGAATGAACTAATGTACACAAATGATAAAATAACTAACCAAAAATTTTGAAACTAAGATTATTCTGACTCCTAAGGACTTATAAAAACATAAAACAATAATAACAAATACAAACAAATAGTTTAAACTAAGTTGAAATCGGAATCAAAGTCAGACTAGCAAAAATAGTAGCTATCTTGAAGTATATGAATGTTCAAGCTCAAAAAATTCGAAACAAGGTTCAAACACAATCCAGAGAGCTTAAGCAATCTAAAAACTCCAATAACACAAATTTAGAAATAGGTTTTATCACTTGGAATCGTGATTCAAGCTAGAACAGTCTCAACAAAGATAGTTTTGATAGATGAATGAGTTCTAGCTTCAATCTAATGAAATAGGCTCTCTAACATGTAAAAGATTGATCAAATAAACTCATAAGCACTCAAGCAAGATATTAGACACAAATTTGCACACCCAAAAACACAGATTGACAGTAAATGATCGATTGAAAATAAGTTCAATGAAAAAGTGGGCAGCTTGAGACTTTTGAGAGATTCAAAATGTTTGATCAGTTTTTAAAGAGTCAAGAGAGTCAAAATTCATATCTAAAGGATATATATAGTATCTGGAGGCTTAAGGAGGGTTTTAGAGAGTTTTTAAGATTTTGGAATGAAGACAAAAAGCATAAAGCCGAAAAATGGAAACTAACCGTTAGAGACAGGGCCTTCAACTGCTCCATCTGGGGTGAGTAATGGCTTCGTTGTTCCAAGAACAACCCGCCATTAATGGCTTCTGGATAAGGGGATATAACGGCACCTTCTGGGCTAAAAAATGGTGTCGTTTATCAGATGAACAGGCCGACACTATGCCTCTAGAAAACATGAAAATTATTCAAAAAAATAACTCCAAAACTTTTCATACAGGTTCTAAACAATAATTAAGACTTCAAACAACTTTTGGATTATATATTAAGGCTATATGAATGATCAAAACTCCTCAACCAATTCAAAATCATGAAATGATCTTTGAAATGAAAGAATATGAAACTTTGCATGTATAAATGCAATGCATGATCAAAACTAAGCCCTTAGGTCAATTGAACATTAAGTAAAACTTATAAACATATTTGAAATTACCTTATCTAAGGTCTTGAAACTTCCAATTCATTTGAATTTCCATTATCTTCAAATTTGACCTTCAAGCTCCAAGCTTTCCATAATGAATTCTTCTTGAAACATACCTATCTTTAAGATTATCATCATAAACTCAAACCATTAGTAATTAAACATGTTGTGATATCATCAAAACTAAGATTGGAAGCTCTCTTGGTTTAACAAAATCAAATTCCTTCAGATATTTCTTCATCTACAATTTTTTTTTACAAACTTTAGTTACTTTCATAAATTCAACTTTTGTGGTAGAAAGTGCAACATACTTCTATAATTTTAATTAACACGATATTAAGTATTCTGAAGTAGACTTCCTAGAATCAAGATCACTAGTCGTATCTACATCTATATAACCAACTAATATAGGCTTATCAGTACCAAACCATAAGCATAATCTGGAAGTCCCACGTATATACCTTAATATCCATTTAACAGCATCTCAATGTTCCTTATCAAGATTAAAAATGAACTTACTAACATCATCAACAGCATGAGCAATATCTAATCTAGTACACACCATAGCATATATTAAACTATCAATTGCTGAAGAATAAGGAACTCATTGCATACTTACCTTATCTTCATTATTAGAAGGATTTTGATTAGTACTCAATATAAAGTAATTAGCAAAAGGAGAACTAATATTTAGCATTGTCTATGTTAATTCTCTGAAGCACCTTCTCAATATACTTCTCTTAAGATAACCATAGCTTTTTTGCTTTCCTATCTTGAATAATCCTTACACCAAGGACTTGCTTCGCTAGCCTTAAATTTTTCATGTCAAAAAATATGCTCAACTGCTTCTTCAAACGATCAATCTTGGAAGTATTCTTTCCAACAATCAGCATATCATAAACATATAATCAAAGAATGATAAAATCATCATTAGAGAATTTTTAATAAAACACACGATTGTCTGAAGTAGACTTCTTGTAACCTTACTCCCCCATAACTGACTCAAACTTCCTACACCATTATCTTGGTGCTTGTTTCAAATCATATAAACTCTTATTAACTTACGATCATAGTCCTCTTTCTGTTTTATCTTAAAACCCTCGAATTGCTCCATATAAATTTCTTCTTCCAAATTTCTATGTAGAAATGTCATTTTTACATCTATCCTTCCAAATTAAAGTTAGCTGCTAAACCAAGTATAACACAAATAGAAGACATATTAACAACAGGAGAAAATATCTCATCAAAATCAATACCTTTCCTTTGACTAAATCCCTTGATAATCAATCTGGCTTGGTATCGTGGTCATGAAGAGCATTCTTTTGGTTTAACTCTGTAGAAGATTTCTTACCCTTAATTAGCTTCATCAGCTTAAAGGTCTAATTTTCATGTAGGGACATCATCTCATCTTACATGGCTTCAATCTAGTCTTTCTTATGATCATCATCTATAGCTTCTTCATAACTTTCTGGTTTACTGTTATCTGTCAAATTCAGCTCATAAGTGTCAATCGAATACTAAGTGGAAGGTTGCTTACCTCTCAAACTTTTTTCGCAGTTAAAATAAAACTTGAGATTTAGGAACTGGAAGCTCATTATCATCAGAATTTATTTGTGGGAGAGCATTTTCAACTTTTTGTTGCTTAAATTGATGCTAATCCCTAACTCTTTCAAGCATCATCACTAGCAGCATTGTTTCTGAATCATCACTGGTTTGAATATCTATCTTCTTAACCTTACTAATATCCATTATGGTCTCATTATCCATAAATGTTACATCTCGACTTTTTACAAGTTTTTTTTCAACTGGATCATAAAACCTCACTGAGAATATCCATAAATGCCTTACATTCAAAAACTTGCAAGTGATTATAGGAAATATCTCTTCCTGACCAAACCATTTTTGGAACATTAAAATTTAAAGGAACATATGGAGAAAGATTTAAGATATGTATCACAATATTTAATGTTTCAACCTAAAATGAATTTCTGCAATTTTTCATGTAAAAGCAAGCATCTTACCCTCTTCAGAAGTGTCTTGTTCATCCTCTTAGCTATACCATTTAACTGAGGCATCTTAGGTGGAATCGTCTTGTGTCGAATACTCTGTTCTTTATAATAACTTTCAAGTGGTCCAATGTACTCACCCCTATTATTTGACTTAAAGCACTTCATCTTCTTACCAATTTCTCTTTCAACTAGGGTTTGAAACTATTTGAACACATCTATAACTTTATTTTTATGCTTCAAGATATAAACCCACAGCTTTCTTAAATAATCATTAATAAATATAACAAAATAATAGGAATCACCAAGTGATTTGGTCTTAAATAGACTACATACATCAGAATGTATTAATTGTAATATCTCATGTTTCTTCTTTAGATCTGTAGAGTTCTTAAAGTAAACTTTATGTTGCTTTCCAACTAGACAATGAGCACATCTCAAATGTACATTCTTCAATCCAGTGGAGTTCTTTTTCTCGACTTATATTGACATAAATTTCTTACTCATATGACTAAGCCTCTTATGTCATGTCTCCACTTTATCATCATTCTCTACTGTATTAACTATGCTTTCAGAAATTTTTTCTTGCATCAAATAAAGTGTAAAACATTTCTCACTTTGAGTTACTACAAGAGAGCCCTTCGTTAACTTCCATTAGCCATTTTGAAAGGTGTTGCAATACCCTTCTTCATCAAGTTGGCTAATAGAAATCAAATTAAATCTTATGTCAGGAACATGTTTTGCATTCTTTAAGAATAACCTAACACCACAATTAGTCTCTAAGTAAATATCAACAACACCAACAATTTTAGAATTACCATCACTACCCATCTTGACAATCTCTAAATTACTAAGAGTGTAGGATGTGAAGAAATTCTTTCTATCTGTAATATGAAGAGGAAGAACCACTATCAATCACTCAGTTAGTTTTATGATTTTCCAAGTTGACGTAGTCAATATTTTAGAGAACAAGAAAATCTTGCTTAGTTGTAACAACTACTTTCTCATCATCGCTATTATCATCTTGATTTTTATCATTCTCCCTATCTGTCTTTCATTTTCTGCAAAACTTTTTAATATGTCATTTCTTATAATAGTAGTGACACTTAATGTTAGCATATTTGTTAGACTTGCCTCGACTTTTACTCCTGTCTTTACCTCTCGAACTTCTATTCTGACTTCTCCCCCTAGTGGTTGTAGTCAAAACATCTGATTGCGAAAATGGAGACCCTTGTAACCTGCGTCACACACTCTTCATTCAAGATACCACTTTTTTACTAACTTCATAGTCACCATGCCATTAAGAGCAGAATTGGTAAACAAAATTTTTAAAGTTTTACAAGAATTAGGCAACAACGCAAGTATCATAAGAATAAGAATTTCATTATCAAAACTAACACCCATACCTGACAGCTGATTCACAACCCCTTAAAATTCATTTGATGATCTGCAATAGAACTTTCTTCTTTATATTTCAACTATATTAACTTTATCAAATAAAATAATTCATTATTGTTAGTCTTTAACACATATAATTCCTTAATTTTATTCCATAATGTTCTTGCATGTGTCTCATCACTAATATGATTGTAGACATTATCCTCAATAAATTGTCTAATAAAACTATATACTTGCTCATGTTAAAAAGTCCACTCCTCATCAAATTTATCTTTAAGTTTTTTAGTAGCAAATATCAGTAGATACAACTTCATCATAAATAGAAGATCCTTCATCTTTTTCCTCTATATATGGCAATTTGTGCCATTCAAACTTATCATTTTATTGAAATTTCCCTCCATAACTAAGCCCATTAATTAGATAAAAATAATAAGTGGGGTGTGTAGGTTCTGTGTGTGTGAATATCGTGTGAGTTGTGAAAGAGTTTTAGAAAATTATTAATAATACGTTTTTAAATTTCTTCACTATTTCACTTGTAAATCACTCTTTTAAGTTTAATATAAATTATCCTTTCTACCATTTTTATTAAGCATTCAATTTAAAAATTGGTATCAAGGCTTGGTCGGTCTAAGACTGATATTCATACTAAGTTAAAGCGAGATGATCCAGAATCGTGATTAGCGTAATAATTGGGGTTTATTATTATAAGTAGTCTAGGATTATGAAAGTTATTAGTCAGGGACAAAATCAAGTCACGATGGCTGAATTTCAAATCATAGGGGGCATTAAAAGGCTCAGTGATCACAATTACAACTCTTGAAAGATGATAATACAGTTGTAGTTAAAAAGCCAAGAGTTAGGGGAAGTTGTTGGTAGAAGCAACATTACATAATATAAAGATAAGGGAAGATAAAGGCTAGTAAGACTCTATATGCTATTAAAATTTATATTGAAAATGATAATCTAAAATACATAAAAGATGCCAGAATGCCAAAAGAGGCATGGGATATTCTTGCATCGCATTACTCTAAACAAAATGAAATATGACTTCAATATTTGTAAAATTAGTTGATGGCAGATAAAAAAAATGATATATCGATCAACTAGTATTTCTCCAAAGTAAAATCTATCTATAATGAGATTGCATAATTAGACTATAAGTCTGCAATTAGTAATTCTCGTAAAAGAAGAATAATTATTCATAGGTTGAGAGTCGAATATCATAGATTCATTACAGCTATCTAAGGATGATCAACTCAGTCTTCTTTGGAAGAACTCAAAAATATGTTAGCTAATAAAGAAACTTTGGCTATGGTAGGATTCTCACCAAACAGTAATGAAAAGGCACTCTTTAGTAGTAAAGGAAAAAGTCGATCCAGGTGTTAAATAGACTTCAAGAATAAGACAAATGGTGAAAATATATCTTATAAAGAAGATTAAAGGAGTTCTAAAATAGGAGGATTTTTACAAAATCAGTTAAGAAGCTATGAAAAGAAAAAATATTGGTGCTTTAAGTGTAGAACAAAGGGTCACTTTACTCGAGACTATCATTTTAACAAAAAGTCAACTGAAGGCAATGCTACCACATCGAATAGTATTAAAGTTAAAGAGACTAGTGAAGAAGAATGGGATGCTAAAGCTTGGTTTATAGAAGTTGTATAAGAAAACATTAACGTCAATAGCAGAAAGAATGAGTCTTTTAAATGTAGAGAGGTGAGATGTTCTAGCACTATGAAGGAAGATGCTGATAAGAAGGCATTAATATCATAACAATATAAGAAAATTTATTACAAAGAGATTGGATTGTTGACTCATGTTGCTTTAATCATATGACAAGTAACGAGAAAAATCTTGATAACTTATTGGAATATATAGGTCATTGAGAGATTGTGACAAACAACAATTCAAGACTATCAATTGCTCATATTGGAGAAACCTTAATAACAACATGATCTCACACCAATCTGGTATAGTTGCAAGATGTGTATCACATTCTAGGAGTAATAAAAAATCTACTTTCAATATCTCAATTAATATCAAAAGGAAATTATATGATGTTTGGTCCAAATGATATTAAGGTGTATAGAAATGTATGGATTTTAGATACGTCAAGTTTATAGGATCAACTGTTAGACTTTGTCTGGCATGCATAACTTGGACATGTTAGCTGCCACAAGTTAAAAATAATGATGAACAAAACTATGCTCAAAGGTCTTAACCAATTTGACATTTGAGGAGACATCATATATTCTAGCTATCAATATGGTAAGGCATATCAATTACCATATGAGGATTCAAGCTATAAAGCTAATGAGCTATTGAAGCTTTTGCACTCAATATAAAGCTAAGGAGCTATTAAAGCTTGTGCACTCAGACATATTTGGTCTTATAAAGCCACTATCATTTAGAGGAATGCAATACATGGTTACCTTAATTGATGACTATTCCAAATACGTTTGGATTTATTTTATAAAGGATAAATAAAAAGCATTTAATAAGTTCAGCAAAACATTGATAATTGGTAAGAAGTTACAGTCCTTGCGTACAGATAATGGAGGAGTGTATATATTAGAAATTTTCTTTAAATACCTAAAAGAATTTGGAATTAGAAGACAATTGACATGTCCAAGGACTCCACACAAAAAAGGGTGGTTAAGGCATATAGCTGAGATATGTTAAAGCATGCTACATGCTAGAATGTGCTAGGAAGATTTTTAGGCAAAATGCATGAGGACAATAGTGTACGTGAACAATCGACTATTATAAGAAAGACTCTAGTTTATATCTCCTTGTTAAATTTTGTAGAAGATAAAGCCTAGAATTAGCTATTCAAAGTATTTGGACGTATCTATTATGCTTTTGTACCAGATAACATACGAAGTAAACTTGGTTAGAAAGCAATCTGAGGCATCTTGTGGGTTTTAATAATGAAAGAAAAGGATGGAAATGTTGTGATCCAATAACTACTCAATGTTACATGTCAAGGAATGTGGTGTTCTGTGAAGCTTCTTTTTGCTGGAGACCATCAGAAGTATAGTAGTTAAACGACCTCTCTTTCTCCTACATCCACTTCCCAAATAATTTGCTGAGAATTTTTATTATAACCAAATAAATACAATGGTAGCAATATAATTTTTTTTATGGATAAAAAATAACCTTTCATTCTTCTTTTTCCTTAGGTTAAAGAATAACTCCTCACTCTTTTTTTTAAGGTTTAAGAATAACCTTTCTCGCAATACTCTCCTTTTTAATGGCTCAAAGATAATCACCTAATAAAAATCATTGTTAATATTTTTCACCTAATAAAATTCACTTCTCACAACATGCATGTCTCTAATTCACTCATTTCATAAAAATACCTTCCAAAATTTGTCAAACTTTGATTCTCTAAGGTGTTTAAAGGCTCATAATTAAGAATGAATGCAACATTTTAACTCGTAAACTTCTTAACACTTACACAAAACACATACAAAACCTTATCAAAAACTCACAACCATAGCTTACGAATGCTTAATCTCTTTATATAAATGTTTCTCAAATTTCTTGGATACAATCAACACTCCATAATACCTATTTATGGATAAAATATCTCAAACTAGCCATTTGTTACCTTTGTGAAACATTTTAATGGATTAAAATCATTTTCTCTTTGAAAAATAGTTTTTGGAGCACCAAAAATCCATAACAGTCAAGATCAAGCACCAACAGCACTGTATAGTACCCTTGTTAATGTCTTACTTCAACTTAGGTAGCACAATAACACCGTTGATCTCTTTAAAAACCATTGATATACTTCTAGAAAAACACTTCAGACTAACCTAATTCAATCTAATTCAATTTCTAAATCACTCATACATATCTTAATACATTTCAGACAATTCTAAACATCACTAAAAACTTCTTAACTCTTAATTACTCAATTTATTATAATCACACAACTTATCATAATCATATTAATCCATTTTACCAATTTTTCCTAACAACTTATCTTACCAATTTCAACTTCATTTTTTCATACATACAATTACACACATTACCTTAATTCACACATTTTCTTGTCACTTCATTTATCATATTCATTCACTTAAGGCACAAGATTTACCAATTTTCAATTCATACAGCACAATCACTAACTCAGCTTAGCCTAATCATTATATATAATCAAATGGAAATATTCATTCATGTATCAAGAGGATTTTCACATAACAATCATATATGACACTCTTAATTATGTGTCTTATGTGTAACAACTTAACTATGAATTCAATATGCATGATGTGAGCCCTTTTAACATTACATTAAGACCATTGAAGAGAGTTACTATAAAACTTACACAAACAACCTATCAATTTCACTATCTTGGATCTTCCTTCTACCATCTTGATCTAATGCTCTTATTTCCATCAACATAGTCTTTATCCATCTTCACACGCTTGAACTTGAGCTCCAATGCTTTAATGTAAGCTCCACACCATGTTTTTCAATCTTCAACTCCAAATCATGTCCTTTAACTCTAGGGCTCTAACATGCATCTTCATGACTTGTTTCCACCAGGCCTATCTCAACACATTAAACTCAAACAACCATAAAAGTATAACCATTTTTTCATCATTAAAATAAAGGTGGGATCACCCTTAATTCAACAAAAATAACTCCAAGCCTCTTGGTAATTTTTTATTGTTGAATTTTAATGTTTTCTTAAAAATATAGTAGGTATGAACTTCTGTAAGTTCAATTATTTTTGTTCTACGCTCTGTTATGTCAAATGAAACAAAGTAAGAACAAAAGAAGCAATTTAATGAAACAATTATGATATTTCTGACAATTTTGTGATTTGATTTGAAATATATAAATTCAAAATAATTAATTGTTAATTAAATTAGGAGAAATTAATTCAGATGTGTCCAAACTCAATTGGTCCATAGTTGGTAAATGCAAGGAAAGTTCTTTACAATTGTAAGTTTAACATGTCACATAACTCAAAGTAATACAGGACCAGAAGACTTGATGATAACGTCAAAATAAAAGTTTTTCTTAATGTTTCAAAAATTTGACTAGACTTCGAACTGGTGAAGGGATAGGTTTAAGGTTCAGGGGTTTAATCAGTATTTAGTCATTATAAAAATGGTAAAGGTAAATAAATTATAAAATTAAGTAAAAATATATTATAAAATATAAATATAAATAAAATACTAATATATATTATTATGTAATCAATTAGTAATAATTCTAACTAAAATTGAATCTAGCATAAAATATTAAAATAATAGTAATAATTAAAATTGTACTTTTAAAGGAAGTTATATCTCATCTTCATTAATAATTTTAAATCCTTCAACGTATAATGAGTTGTAAACCACCCTTTTATCTAAAATACTTGCATTAAAATTTTCTGCTAGATTTAAATAAACTATAGTTAAGTAAAGCATGAAATTATTTTTAGAATAACATATTGTATTTTTAAATAAGATAGTAACTAATCGTTAGTAGATGTTCTAATTCATTTTTTGTGATAAATAAATTTTCTTTATAAATCGCCTTTTCAAGTTTATTATAATCAAGATGAAGCAGTAATTTTTTTTCTTCAATTTAAAAGTCAGCATAAATAATACAATTGATAATTAATCAATTGGGTCGCTTAACTTATAATTAGTTAAACCGACTAATTAGATAAACCCAAGTGGATTTCTTGTTAAGAAGTTTTTATACAAAATCGAACTGATCAAATAAAAGGTTCGTAGTTAATTAGGTTAAATCAGGCCAAATCGGTCTAATTATAACACGGATTTTTATAACTTATTTTTATATTTTTAGTGTATTTCTAGTTCAAATATAACTAACTTACACACCTTACAACTCAATTTGATTAATCTATGTTTGTATTAAATAGTATGCAAGTTAAAAAAGAAGTGCAACTTACATTGGTAGGCGTTATGCTTGATATTATGAACTTTGGTAACTTTAAAAGGAAAAACCAAAGCGTTTCCGGGCTAATTTGAGTTCACTTAATGTACTACTTTATATAAATATCAATTACGAATAAAAACGATATATGGTTATGGTTTTACACTCTTACATCCACTGAAACACAACCATACAACCATCGCTATTCTTCTTCTTACATTGAATGTGTTATTAAGAGTAAAGTTTAACATGATATTAGTGCTTAGATGGTATTAAGAGGCCTAAACCTCTCCTAACTTAAAAAAATAGATAACCAAGAATCCTTCATCATGTAGAAGATCGAAATTGTCTTATCTAGTTTCTCTACAATAAGTCCTCTAATGTTTAATAGGAAAATTTATTATAACTAGGCTGCCAAAATGAAAGCCTACTCTTAGGTCCATGATAGTACACACGAAGGGAAAAAATTATGGATGCATTTTTTAAAATTAATAAATGAATTTTATATTTTAATAAATGCTTTGGTAAATTAATATAAGAAAATTACAAAATAAATACACTGTAGTAAAAGAGAATAAAGGAAAAAGATATAAACTATTTTTATAATAGTTCAACCAAACAAATATTGACTTATTTCCACTCCTTAAACTTCACTTAAAATTTTATTATCTTCTTTTTTAATAGATAAAGAGAATCTTTTCATACATGTTTCTTCTTTAGAGTGAAGAAAAGCCTTTATATATCTTCCTTTCTTAGGGGGAAGAGAAATCCTTTACGCATCTTTTCACTATAGATGAAGAGAAACCTTAAAAATTCAATTTATTCTCTCAAACACTAAAATAAAATTCGAGAATTTATTTCTTAATCACATAAATGTACAAGGGCTCATAATATGCCCATATACATATGAATGTAACGAAACTCTTTTAAAAACTTCTTAAAACTTCCTTTAATGACAAAGATTTTTCTGACAACTCAATTATAATATATTTATACTTAAAACTACTTTAAACAGTAGTTAAAGATATAAATTAAAGATTATAATGATTGATTTCTAGACATATTTGGTTAGTCAACTACATACCTTTTGTTAACCTATATTGATTCGGTTGGAGCTTAGCTAGTCTATCTCCTAACCTAACATATTTGGACTTATTCTATAACCATTTGTTCTTGGTTTAAGCTAGCCATATCAAATCTTTAAGCTAGAAAAACCTTTACAAAAAAAGTAACTTTTAAAACATTTTAAGACATCTATTTTTAATACTTAAGTTTTTCAAAAATGTGCAACCACTTTATTTAGTAAAACTTGACTTAAAACTATTTCAAAAGTTTTCTAAATTTTTTTTAAAGATCAATAGGTTTTACTTATACGTCAACATAAATTTTTTCTTAGTATGAAATGATTTAAGGCATTATGCCCTTTATGCAAATGATTGTGCAATAATTGAACTCTTCCTCAAAATCACTAAGATAATATTACAAAAAGATTATAATGATTTGTTATATTTTAAAGTTTTTATTCTTCTTTTATGTTTAGTTTTTCACTTAAATTTCCTTAAACCTCATTAAAATTATATATGCACTTCCCTTTAATTATTTCCTTTATATTTTGATTTTTGAAAAAATTTAGGTGATCTTTAAATATTATTTCAATTGTAGTATAATCAAGGCATTAATATCGTCAAAAATTAAAAAATTTACTAGCAATATATTTTATTATTATTAAAACTATTGATTATAATTTTAGTTGGTCCAATACTTGCCTTGGAGTTTTGATCTCTAAGATGTAATGGAAATAGGAATACTTATACCACCTCTTCCAAATAACCCAACTATGAATATGAAGAATCATGATGAAGAGAAGAGAAAAAATATAAGACACTCTTTATAACACATGCTTCAATTTTATATGCCATCTTTGTAAGAATAATAGTATGTGAAACTACTAAAAAAGCTTTAGAGAAGATTTCAATGCTTTGAAATAACTAAGCATCTTCAAATTCTTAATCTCTGGATAGAATTTAAAGTGTTAAAGATAAGTGAAGCTAAAATTATCAAAGAATACAATGACAAGCTTATAAAGATGGTCAACCAACATAAGGATCAATGGAAGCATGTTTTTTCGTCAACAAGGAATACAACATGATTACTGATAATAGTAGTTGTAATAATGTTACTAATATCTAGTTGATAAAGAAGTTGATGTTGCCTACCTTGATGCAGTTTATGCCTTATAAACTACAATAGCTTAATGAGTGTGGGGAGATTGGTGTTATCTATCCTTATTCCTTTAACTTTGGTTATTTCTGATGACTCTTTTGTTTCCAACTGGCATCTTCTTATCCTAACTTGTTTAATATGTTCTTTTAAACATCCATCAACTTGCTTGCATTTCTTAATTCTATTCTAGTATAGTGTTTGCATTCATATAAATAGTAAACAAAAATAAAAAATTGACTTGAGTAGTATGGGGATATTGATGTTTGATGTAGAAGAACGGGAGAGTTCTATATTTAAGGATATTGACTGGTGTAGAGGTGTAAGAGCTCTTATAATGTAAGATAATAGTATGGAGAGTATCAAGATTTAAATTCATAGCTTTTAAGGAAGCAATGATTCTAAATAATATTTGAAGGGAGAGCGAAAGGTGTAGCATGTATTTAATTGTCACAATTATCCCGAAGAAAAGAAGGTAAAGCTAACAAAAGTTAAGTTTACAAATTGTGCTAGTATTTGGTGAGATCAATTAGTACTTTGCAGGCAAAGGAATGGTAAGAGACATTCGCACTTGGGAAGAGATTAAGGTGGTGATACATGAGATTTATCCCTAGTCACCACTATATGAATTTGTATAGGAAGTTGTAAGAATTAACCCAAGGTTCTAAAATTGTGGAAGATTACTACAAAGACATAGAGATAGTATTAAGGTTAATGTAGAGAAAGATTGATAGGTAAACATAGGAAAGTGCCTTGTTGGGCTTAATAAGAAGATAGTTGATGTAGTTGAATTGTAGCACTAGTCTAATTTTATTTTATATCATATGCAGCCATCATTAACAATTATAAGCATATTGAATCAAGTTTTTTAAGGGTGTTTTTTTCTCATGAGAATTTCTTCTTTTCTTCTTAAGAAGAATATTTTTATTTTGTTAAGGAAACTTATGGCAATCAAATTCTTTTATAATTTTGGTGTTAGGGTCAAGTTTTTCTACTTGATTAGAAGATATCCCTAGGGTTTGATTCTACGTAAATGGGTTTTAAACTGATTGTGGTCTAAGGTTTGGATTAATATCCCTAAAGAATTTGACTTAATACCACAAGTATATGTTGAAGAAGCCACTGAAGAAGAGAGTGACAATGACAATGTGTTAGTACTAGTAACAGGCACTAGACCTATGATAGATGTGTATGAGAGGTCAAATGTTATTCCTTAGGGCAATTTCCTACAATGGAGCTGCTAGTAAGAAAGAATTGAAAGAATTTATTAGGATCGAATATAACATTGTAAATCAAACCTGAATCCATGATGTTTGAAGTTCTTCTGAATTAAATGTTTATTCCCTTATGCCTTTCACGTTTCTGTATCTCTTAATAATCAAAGAATTTACAATGTTTGTAAAAAACTATTAATTCACAAACTGTCGAAATACATATTAAAAGGAGAGGGAAATGGATCTGTAGACCCATATGAGTCCAATATCTTAAATGCCCAATAACCATCATCTTGTGCTCCTTTTTTATTAAACTCAAAGCCTGGGCCACTTATTAAATAATCTAACAATCTCTAACTTGACCCATGTTACGACTTGGTGATTCAATAATAAAACTTTAAGTGCACACTATACATTGAATCGATCAAGTCATCCTTAATTGAATTAAGCAAATAGGATCATGACTGTCACAAGTGATTTATCAACATAATTCCTTCCATGTATCACATAATCAACTTAACTTATAAAATTTTAAGTGGGTAGTATGTAATTGTTATCGCACAGAAACAATACTTATATACAACATAATGTAGATAACAAATAAATTAACAAAAATATGACTGTTATTAAATTCACAAGTGTCATAACAATTCGAGCAAAACAATCATAAGTATATATATACATACATTATGCTAACAAGGGCTTATCTATAATGCCTATCCTTCAACATGGGCAATAAATATTTTGGGCGACAATTCTTTAGTTAACGGATCCGCTATTATCAGATCAGTACCAATATGCTCAATTAACACTTTATATTTTTTCACTTCCTCATTCACAGATAAGTACTTTAAATCCATGTGTTTAGCACTCTTTGAATACTTTTCATTCTTAGAGAAGAAAACGGTTGCGGAGTTATCACAATAAAGTCTTAATAGTCTGGCAATACTATCAACAATGTCAAGAACTAAGATAAAGTTCCGCACCATAATCCATAAACCGTGGTCTCAAAGCATGCCACAAATTCGACCTTCATAATGGAAGTAGCAATGATGAACTGCTTTCTAATTTTCCATGAAACTGCTTCTCCAACTAACAAGAACATATAACCAAATGTAGATTTTCTTGAATCTACACAACTGGTATAATCTAAATCCGAATAACCTATCACTTCCAGATAAGTTGACTTTCTATATGTGACTATATAATCCTTGGTACCTTGTAAATATCTAAGGACTTTCTTTGTAGCTTTCCAATGGTCTAGGCTGGGATTACTTTGATATCGGCCTAACATTCTAACAGTAAAACTAATATCCGGCCAAATGCATGTCTAAGCATATATTAAGCTCCCAACTACTGACACTTAAGGAATAGACTCCATTTCATTGCATTCCAAATTATTCTTCAGATATTGCATTTGACAAAACTTGTCCCCTTTCTGAATTAAAATTATTCCTGCGGAGCACTTTTCCATTTTGAATCTCTCTAATACTTTCTCGATATACCTTTTCTAAGATAATCCTAATGATCCTTGTAATCTATCACAGAATATCTCTATTTTTATCATATAAGATGCCTCACCCATATCTTTCATTTCAAAATTATTAGAAAGAAAATACTTTACATCATGTAACAAAGTCATATTATTAGCAGCAAGAAAGATATCATTAACATATAGGACTAATATAATGAAATTGCTCCGACTGACCTTCATATAGATACACCGATCAACTGTATTCTCTACAAAACTGTGAGACATAATGGTGCCATTGAATTTCAGATACTATTGTCGGGAAGCTTATTTTAGTCCATATATTGACTTCTTTAGTCTACACTCTATCTTTTCCATTCCTATGGTTTTAAAACCTTCATATTGGTCCATATACACTTCTTCTTTTAAGTCACCATTTAGAAACGCGATCATTACGTCTATTTGGTGAAACTTTAAATCATAATGAGCCACCAAAGTCATAACAATTCTTAGGGAGTCCTTCTTTGAAACTGGAGAGAAGGTCTCTTTATAGTCAATGCCATCCTTTTGAGTGAAACCTTTGGCAACAAGTCTATTTTTATACCTTTTAATGTTGCCTTGTGAGTCACATTTGGTCTTAAAGATCCATTTGCAACCTACTTGCTTTGCATCTTCTGGTAATTGAACTAATTCCCAGACTTGGTTATCATCCATTGATTTGAACTCTTCTTTCATGGCATTGAACCACCTTTCAAAATTGTTACATTCCATGGCTTGTTTGAATGAGACTGGATCCTTATCAATACTCAATTCATATTTATGTTTAAGTAAATAAATTTCATAATCAAGCGAAATAGTTGGTCTTCTTTGCCTTACAGACCTTTGCAATGCAATTTCTTTTGAAATCAATTAATCATTTGTAACTTGTGCATCTATAACTGATTCTTCATTAACATGGTCAATTTGTGAAGTTGGAACATTAATTTGTTGTACCGATATGCTACATATCCTTGATGCAACAAGTGGAATAACAACTGGAGAAATAATATTTGATTGAGGAGTTTCAACTCGAATCTCTTCAATCTCCACTTTTCGTGGTTCCTCACTCCCACTTATTTGATCATTCTCAATGAACCGAGTATTACCAGACTCAACTATTCTCGTACTATGGTTAGGATAGTAAAATCTATACCCCTTTGACTTTTTCAGGATAGCCGATGAAATAACCATTAACAGTTCTTGCATCAAGCTTCTTTTCATATGGATTATACAACCTTACTTCTGTCAGACAACCCTAAATGTGAAGATGTCATAAACTATGTTTCCTTCCTATCCACAGTTCATAAGGTGTCTTAGGAGTTGCATTACTAGGAATCCTATTAAGCAGATACACTGTGGTCTTTAATACATGCATCCACAACAAGGTACAATACTATAACTTAACATACTCCTAACTATATCCATAAGAGTACGATTCTGTCTTTTAGCTATACCATTTTATTGTGGTGTACCAGGCATTGTGTATTGCGTACATATGCCTCCATTTGTAAGAAAATTTGCAAATGGACCTGGACATTGTCCATTTTCATCAAAATTTCCAAAATATTCACTATATCTATCAGACCTCACTATCTTTACTTTTTTATCTAACTGCCTTTCTACCTCATTAATGAATACCTCTAAAATGTCTACAGACTGAGACTTTTTATACAACAGATAAATATAACTATACCGTGAGAAGTCATCGATAAAGGTAACGAAATATTTTTCGCCGCCCTAAGAAGGAACATCGAAAGGATCACAGATGTCAGTGTGCATTAATTCAAGTAATTCACAACTTCTTGTGGCTAAATGCTTTGATATATGTTTGGTTGGCTTATCTTTGATGCAATCCACACATATATCCTAGTCAAAAAAATCCAATTGAGGTAAGATTTTATTTTTCACTAACCTCTGTACCCTTTCCTTAGATATATGACCTAATCTTTTATACCACAAAAAAGCAGAACACTTATTATATGCACTACGATTACTTCCTATAATATGATCAACATGATATAGAGATTCAATAAAATCAATATCAAGATTGAAACGATATAAAAAATCCATTAAAGTACCTGAACTATAATAATACTTGTGTTTATACAAAGAGAAAACAATGTTTCCAATCTTAAAGTTAAAACCTACATCATCCAACTTTGCAACACAAACTAAATTCCTAGCACATTCAGGAACATAAAGACACTTTTCTAGATCCAGGTAACACCCAGTGTCCAAGATCAATCCGTGCCTTCATTTTGTTCCCCATATATAAGAACTTTTCAGTTTCGTTTATGGTTTGGATTGAAAGGAATCCTTGTAAAACATGTGACATATAAGTAGTTGCACCAGAATCTAACTACTAGTTATTATTAGGCACTTCAATAAGGTTTGATTCGAAACATATTGAAACATAATATGCACCTTTATTTTTTAACCAAGCCTTTCATTTCGAACAATCCTTTCTGAAGTGACTAGGTTTCTTACAGAAATATCACCTCTTGTCTTTATAGATTTGACCCTCATTAACTTTGCTAAGAGCCTTGTCCTTATCCTTACCCTTATTTCCTAATTTGTTCTTACTACTATTAGCTCCTTGATGAAATGAAAGGTGAACAGAGTGCTTCTTTATTTTCTTCAATCTCCCTTCCTCCTGAACCAACATGGCCTTAATTTCCTAAAGGTTCCATTTTTCTCAATAGTGTTATAATTCACTTGGAACTGGCCAAACTCCAAAGGAAGTAAGTTTATAAGGAACTGTACCAGAAAGGACTCACTTACATCCATACCCATAAATTTCAGCTTTGCAGTTAGAATTGACATATGAATTATATGATCGTGAATGGGCTAAGACCAGTTAAACTTCTTGGTCGTCAGTTCACTCATTAAAGTCCCCACTATAGACTTGTCAACTATTTATGATTAGGAGTATTCCTTAAGTCTCAATATGAATTCCTTTGTGTTGTCCGTCTTAGGCATTGATGGCTTATTATTATCTGCCATCATTATTCGCATCAAGTTTACACTCATCTTATTAAATCGTTTTCAAGCCTTGTAATAAGACTTGTCAACTTCAGAACTAGTCTCAGTTATAGCTACAGGCCTTGCGTCTGAAACTATGGCTAAGTCCAAATCCATTATACCCAGTTGGAACTGGATGTGCTTGGACCAATCCGCATAGTTCAGATCATTGAACTTGACAAGCCCATTTCCTAAAACGAACAAATTAGTCGATACTGCAAACACAACATATAGCTCACGTATTAATGCTTTGAGTAAACCTAAATGGATTTAGACTAACTAATAACTTTGATTATATATTTAAATTCTCCTTTGGGTGATTTTTAAATACATAGCTGTAACCTATAATGATGATAACAAAATTCACTATAATGGATAATCAATCATATTCTAGTTAACATACATGTTATCTTTGGATATATAATCATATTAACTAAATATGTTGATAAGTCCCCTTAATGTCATTAATCATAAGCAATAGTCTACCTTTGGGTGACCTCCTAACGTTATAATTAATGATCTCAATTATTCAATAAAACTTTTATGTCATTTACTAGCATCATAATAACATAAACAATAAAAAATTTCACAATTAAATGTTTAAAATTTTTCAAACTAGGCCACTTTGATGACTAACAAGCTTTCCATGCAATAAACATTTAATTGGATAATTATCATACATGACAAAATTTTTTAATTTAATTAGTTTGGTCACTTTGGTGACCTACAAACTATCCTTCATTATAATAATGTCATGTATACAAATTAAAACATATTATGGCACTAATTTCTAAAATATATTATGCATAAAATTAAATATATGCGCAACATATATGCATATAAATTAACATTAATTCAATCAAAATAAATCAATTAATTATTTCATTAATTGATTAACTAATTATGACCTAAAATAAAATAAAATAAAATACTTTACTTAGGTCTAAAATTAAATTCCATAATTCAATTATATAGAATGCCTTATCAAAAAATTCATATCTATAAGCTGTCTAAGCCTAAGTCCAAGTAACAAGCTATTACTGCCCAAACACCTGAAAAATGCAGCCCAAAACTCTATGAACACAAGCCCAAAAGATTAGACATAGGTGACTGGCTCAATAGGAAATGATCACCTGTTGGTGCATGTGCTGCACGCGCCTTCCGCTTCTGATGCCTCTCAAGTGCTTACACGTGCCTCATCTCCTTCTTCCAAACGGTTTATGCGTGCAGTTTTCATTTTTTTTTTCTTTTCTTTCATTTTAGGCCATTTCCTTCGTGGTTTCATTCCAAAATCAAATCTTTCATAGGCCTATAACGATTAAGAGCCTTATAAACCCATTTGGGTGGACAAGATTAATTTAGATATGACGTTTCTCTTTTCTATTCCCAACCATTGCTTTCATGGCCCTTTCATTACTGAATCCCAAATTCCATTCGTTCAGCAAAAACAAAATTTATTCAGTTCTTGCTTTTGTTTGCACAATTTCGGTAATGACAGATTCAAGTTTAGGCTCTTAGTTTCGGTAATGACACTTAGTTTAAAGTCTAAATGTTTGCACAATTTCTTTCATGCCAATTGGGATTAATTCAGCAACATCATTATAAACATTATCACCAAAAACAAAATTTTCTGATTCACAGGCAGAAGCATGCCTAGTCCAAAAAACAAATGGAAGAGACAGCATCAACAAAAACCAACTACAAAACCATGCTCTGATACCAATTGAAAGCATTTATCAGAATCGTATATAATATTGTAAATCAAACATGAATCTATAATGTTTAAAGTTCTTTTTGAATTAAATATTTATTCTTTTCTGCCTTTCACGTTTTTGTATCTCTTAATGGTCAGAGAATTTGCAGTGTTTATAAAAAAACTCTTAATTCACAAACTGTTGAAATACATATTAAAAAGAGAGAAAAATGGGTCTATAAACCCATATGAGTCCAATATCTAATAACCATCATCCTAGACTTCTTTTTTATTAGACTCAAAACCTGGGCCTTTTATTAATTAATCTAACAAGAATAGTTACGACCATGACAGAAGAGATGAAAATTATTTAAAAGAATCAAATTTGGTCCTTAGTTGACCGATCACCAAGTCAGAAGCTACGAGGAGTAAAATAGGTCTAGAAAGCATCGCTAAAGACAAGACCAAACTTGTTATGGAAGGTTATAACAAGGAGTAGGTTGTTTTTTGAAACCTTTTGCGCCTGTTGTGAGGCATGAAACAATTAGACGACTCAGTTCTTTAGCCACTTAAAATGGTTGCAACTTATTTCACTTGGCTGTTAAGTCAACATTTTTTATGGTTTCATCAAAGAAATCATTTATGTGAATCGTTTTGTGATGGAAGGCACATAAGAAGATATGTATCTCCTTCATAAGGCTCTATATGAACTAAAGAAATCACCAAAAGCATGGTACAGCATAATTGATGATCACTTGTCCAAGGAGTACTAAGAAAAAGTGACAATGAAATCACTTTGTATGTAATAAAAGATGACACAGTTAATTTCATTATATGTTGATGACTTATCGATTGTAAGAGGAGTGAAACGTCTGACGTAGAAATTCTGGGTTACATCATGGAATGGAGATTAATCAGCATAAGGATTACATATATATTGGTCAGTACAAACATATTGAATCAATTATGAAGAGATTCAATCTGAGCAAGGTCAAGCCTGTAGCTTTTCCTCTTGTTGTCAATGTGAATCTTTCCAAAGAACATGGAGGAGAGAAGTGCAATACAAGTGAGTATAAAAGTCTTGCAGGTAGTTTGTTGAATGTAACTGTCTCTAAACCTAACCTTACGAATGCAGCAAGTCTATTTTCAAGGTTCACGCAAGAACGAAGCAAAGGACATTGTGCAGTAGGCAAAAGAGTGTTTAAGGTATTTTATAAGCACAATTGATTATGGTTTAGTCATTAGAAAAATTGAAAGAACAAACAGGCTATTCTGACAATGATTGGGTAGGTTCCTTCGATGACGCAGTGTGAACTTCTTTGCACTCCAAGAAACAAAAGAGTGGCAAAATTTTCTCATTGGATGTTTTTAATATAAATTCAAGAGTAAAATTCGGTGACTTAAGGCTTTGTTTGGTATTTATTTGGTTTCTTTTTTTCGTTTCTTATTTTTTAAAATACAAAAATCAATAAAAATAACACAAAAATAAAAAAAGATAACATATTAATATAGCACAAAAATCTAAAAATTAACACAAAAACTAATAAAAATATCACAAAAATTAATACACATACACAAAAATAAAAATAAAAAAATAAAAACAAAAAGTGATACAGTTTCTAACTATTATTCTTATATTTCTTCGAGTAATTACTATCATAAAAGCTGTTCTCTATGAGGAGCTGAATGTATTCTATAATTCCCTATTATCTTGCATTCGGACTTGCTGGTTAAATTTATCAGAAATAAGTACATTGGAAGTTCTGTTATTTTGTTGCTTTTTCTCCCACTTGCCATTGTCGCAAAAGAAGAAGAATTCAATCTCTGGGAAACAAGAAACAATCATTTGAAGATAGTTCTCAAATTCATGTAGTTAGCTGAAGCTCCACTAGCAGGTTCCTTAAAATCGGTACAGTAGGTCAAATTTGGCCCACTTTCTTGAGCAATCTTGGACAACAGAGGTAGGATCTGTACTCTGCATAGCGTCTCCTATAATTATCCCAAATCATCAGCCTTAAACACTACTCTATTCTGTGTACTTTAAGCTATGTTTCAAGCCCTGATGGGTCATACATCCCCAATGTAAAAGTAGTTCTCATTATTTGTACAATGAAGAGGCATTGAATCAAGACACAGCATTGTTTCAAAAAGGATTTTGTCATAATTACAGCTGACTACATTGCCGGGCTTTTTCTTGTTTCAATCGTTTTGGTGCATAGGACAAGTGAAATTTACAAGAGGTTGGTTCAGGGACACAGAAGAAGGCATTGCACAAGAGATTACCAGAGTCTTCATAAGACAATGGTATGGTATCAATTCAGTACAGATGAAAGATGCGAATGCTAATAGTGTTTCTAGGAGCAAGTTCTGTTCATCAGATTTCTCTTGGCTACATTTGAGATGGATCCATTTACATGTTGATCGTGAAGCTCCATCTTCGATTATATTAAAGAGGAACCTGTAAGTGCCTCAAATTGCTTTTGGAATCGCCGAAACCAATGACAACAAACCCTAAAAGCGGAGAAAAGGATGGAAGTTGCAAAACATCGATTAGTCTTTTTGTTGCAGACAGATACTGTCTGGAGAAACTGGGCTTTTTTGCCGGATCGAATCAGGTGAAAATAACAAACAGGGTCCTCCTGGCTCCAGACAACAACTGAGCCTACAATACATGAACCCCTCCAAAGAGACACATACAATGCCATGTTGTTTATAATTTGCGGATTTTTCAATGCAATTACAAATTAATTAATCATTCAAATAAAGGGAAATCAGTGACGATAACACAGGCAAATAAATAAGATTAATCCTTGTCGAACACTAAAAAAAAAAAAATGCATGTGAGTGTCACATGTTTATATAATAATGCTTTTCGCTTACTGTCACGATACCACTTTTCTTTTGGCTCAAACTTTTTTTTTAAAGAGTAGAGAGAATTTCCTATTTTTAAAATTTTTTAATTTAATTATCATTTATTGAGTATAATAACAAATAAAAATGAGGATTGTAGTTTGGCATACTATTATTTATTTTTGAAAATTTTCGAATTAAAGTTTTAATATGTGTACAAGCATGACAACCTTGTTTTTACTTCAATTGTTTATTTTAACATAACCATTGTTTGTTTGGAGATAGTGATGAAAATTCATGAAAGTCCTATTTTGAGTTGATACCACCTTAAGTAAGTCTATATTCGACATTTTTTTTTTCAAGTTATTATCTTACAATATACTATTGAATTAATTTTATTTCCGACCCTATGAATCTACATAAAAAAATGGAATTTAAAAACTGGGAAGTATAAAAATTAAGTTGATTAAAACATGGATTTTATATAAAAAATTTAAAAATATTATCATTAAAGATTGTAATTAGTGGTTTAGACCTGGTTTGAACCTATGATTTACTATCACTATACCAGCCTAAAACTACTGTTTGAATTAAAAGCTTATCGAATCAATTTACCAATCTGAACTAGTGATATTGGTTTATACCATTAGTTTTGGGTCGATTTCATTATGCTAACCCAAAACCTAGTTAGTATCATAATTTTCGAAACTTTAGATCAAATTTTTTTTCAAAAATATCCACGTATCGATCCATCGATTATTGAAAATCAATCGATTGATATTAATAATGAAATTCTATCACTATACCAGCCTAAAACCAATATTGTTTGAATTAAAAGCGTATTGAATTAATTTTCCAATCTGAATTAGTGATATTGGTTTATACCGGTTAGTTTTGGGTCGATTTCGTTATAATAACACAAAATCGAGTTGGTATAATAACTTTTTAAAACTTTAGATCAAAATTTTTTTCAATAATTTCTACGATCCATCGATTATTGAAAATCAATCGATTGATATTAATAATGAAATTCAAAATGCTTGCAATAAACGGACCTTAAGTCCTTAACGTGATTTCACTTCTTTTTTTGTTTTGTTTCTTATTTTTGATTTTTTAATCAATCAATTTTTTTTGAAAAACAATAAAATTGCTAATATAATTAGCTATTAATGCCAATGTAGTTTTATTTTTATTATTGATAATAATTAAATTTCAAATACAACTTAGAAATTAATTAATTAAATAAATAATTTTATTCTAATATCTTATATAATATTTATTAATAAATATCAATAAATTTTCATTTTATTTTATTAAAA
>JAOXYD010121063.1:0-11206 GCA_028565735.1 Pinacopodium congolense | reverse complement strand
TATATTTTTTAATAAATTAATTCATATATTACTCTAAATACTTAAAAAAAATTAAAATTAACTAAAATAAAATATATAATTATTTAATTTATAAATTATTACACAAAAAATCATTTCAATTACATTTAAAAAAGAAAAGAAATATATTATCTTTGAATGTGTATTTTCTACTTCTAAAAAGCAGCATGCGTTACGTGGAACCAAGATAACAAAGCCACATGGGCAAGTGATACTCCGGGATCAGATTAGCAGTGGTACCATCCAAATTTCAAGCCATCAACAAACTTTGATTTTTCAAAAATAAGATACTGTTTATAGATAAGAGTCGTATTTCTGAATTTTCTTACAATGACTTTTGTCGTTTACCATCTTACAGAGCTTTGAGGTGGTCAGGAATGGAGAAGGATTAAGAAATTGCTGATTTGAACCGGCTTTGAATAATTATTTTGACAGAATTTAATTGGTGGAGATTTTAACATGAATAATGGAACTGGGGCTATAGAATTATGCAGTCCAAGATTGGGTTTATTCAAAAGTAGGGTTTATGCTTCCAATGCAGCCTTCAAACAAGACAAAAGTACCTGAACTCGAGTCAACAGAAGAAACATCCGAAACAATTTTAAGCAAACTTTAGATCATATTTTAAGGCCCAAAGTCACTACATTCAGTGGACAGTGCATACATCCATGTTGTACTATATTTTATTATCTGGAAATCTTAAGACTTGAAATTTTGTAAGTCGATATTTAAGTGCCAGGTAAATATCTTTTACATGTAATCACTTTTAGTTATCTTATCACAAATCTAATCTGAATTTTGTGATAAGAGAATCTAAACTCATTTAGAGTTTAGACTTTTTGAATATGTTCAAAAATTAAATAGGATCCAACTAAAACCTATTTTATTTAAACTTAATTTTATTCTAAAGCTTATTAAAAATTTTGGACCCTTAAAACTCGAGCCCCATATATCCAATAAAAACTTTAGGAGCTACTTAGTATCACTTTCTTTTCTTTTCTTTTTTTTTTGTGTTTACTTTCTGTTTCTTATATTTAGTTTTTGTTATTTTTAAGAAAAAAATATGTTTGATTGAAATTTGTAATAAAAAACTTGAAATCAAAAACTTATTTGATTGAGATTGGTCAAAAAGAATTATTTTAGTGATATACACCTTAAAAATACATATTAGTTAATATATTATAGGGTTAATAGTCATTGAAGTTACCAACCTTTACACATTTTTTCAGTTAACTAATCAAAATTTAAAAAGTTTCAATTGAATGATTAACATTTGAAAATTTAATCAGTTGAGTGAAAAAGGTTGACGTTGTTAGCTGATCCGACCCGACTTGATCTGACTCAACCCGACAACCCGGCCTAACTCGGCCCATTTCAACCCAGTAACTATTTTGAGAACTAAAAGACATGGAACAAACAGTGAGAAAGCTATGGCAAGCAACGACTCTAATCCAGCAATACACCTCTAATTCCCGTTTTTAAAGGTGAAAAATATCACCTTTGGAGTCTCAAAATAAAGACATTGTTCAAATCACAAAAACTATAGGACTTGGTAGAGAACGGATATGAAGAGCCAGATCCGGCACCTACTAAACCCGATCAAAGATTGTGAGAAATTCGAAAAAAAGATGCAAAGGCTTTACTCCTCATTCAGTCAACATTAGAAGATGATATATTTCCTTGAATCTCAGTAGCTACCACCTCCAAACAGGCATGGGAGATTTTAAAGTAAGAATATCTAGACGACAAGAAGGTAATTACTATAAAATTACAAACCTTTCGTTGTGATTTTGAGACTTTAATTATGAAAGATAAAGAATTTGTGTAAGAATTCTTGCCTAGAGTATCCGGAATTGTAATTCAAATGAAGTCTTATGGTGAAAATATAAGTAACAAAATTGTTGTAAGTTATTAAGGAGTTTAACATTAGAAATTGATCATATTGTTGCTGCAATTGAAGAAACTAAGGATTTTTCTATTTATAATTTTGATAAAATGATGAGTTTCTTGTTAGTCCGTGAAGTAAGACTTGGCAGGTCTCAAGAAAAGTTTGAGGAAAAGGCTTTTCAGGATAAGGGGCAATTTTCTAAAGGTAAGACTGAAAATTCAAGAGGTTGTGACAAAAACAGAGGTGGCTTTCGAGAACGAGAGGGTAGTGGTGGCGGAGGTAGAAGCCGATTTAATGAACTAAATCAGTATAAGAGTGCAATTCAATGTAGATATTGTGAAAAATTGGGGCACAAAGAAGCAGATTGCTGGATAAAGCAACGAAAAGAACAAAAGCAAGTAAATTTTACAGAGAAGGTTGAAGAGGAAAGCAAGTTGTTTATGGCCCATTCACCAATTCCAGATGAAGTTAACATCACAAATGTGTGGTTTTTAAACAATGGATGCTCCAACCATATGTTTGAAACCAAGTCATTGTTTAAAGAATTTGATGAGACACAAAAAAGTGAGGTCCAACTTGGTGATGATAAGCAAATGAAGGTTGAAGGAAAAGAAACAATTGCCACCAAAAGTGTGCAAGGTGATGTTAAATTATTCTATTATGTGCAATTTGTGCCTAGTTTAGCTCAAAATTTATTGATTATTGGACAGCTATTAACCAATGGATATTCTGTTGTGTTTGATGATGATTCATGTGATATTTATGATAAAAAATCTAGTCAAATTATAGCAAGTGTTTATATGACAAGAAATAGGATGTTTCCTTTAATGTCTCAAATGTTGTAAGCAAAACCCTAATTGTTAGAGAAATGATGAGGTTAATTTATGACATTTATGTTATTGGCATTTGAATGTGAATGGTTTGAAATTTTTGAGTCAAAAAGAAATGGTTATTGGTTTGCTGAAAATTAGTGAACTTTATTTTTGTTAGGGATGTGTTTATGGGAAGCAGAATAGGAAGTCATTTCCATCTGGAAAATCTTGGGCATCTTCTAATTGTCTTGAACTTGTGCATGTTGATTTATACGGGCCTATGAAATTAGAATCATTTGGTGGAAGTTGATATTTTCTATTGTTTACAGATGATTATAGTAGTATGAGTTAGGCTTATTTCTTAAAATTCAAATCTAAAACCTTTGAGTTTCAAGAAATTTAAGGCATTGGTGGAGAAGTAAAGTAGAAGAAGCATAAAAGTACTTCGAACAGATCATGGCGGTGAATTCCTATCTAATGATTTTATTAATTTCTGTGATGAGCATGGCATTCACGGGGAACTTATAGCACCATATACACCATAACATTATGGTGTTGCAGAGCAAAAAAATCAAATGGTGGTTGAAATGGCTAGAAACTTGTTAAAGGCAAAAGGGCTTCCGAATCAGTTTTGGGGAGAAGCTGTTACAACAACAATATATCTTCTGAATATCTCACCAACAAAGGCAGTTTTGGATCAAATACCTTATGAAGTTTGGAGGGTAAGAAACCTTGGATAAGCCACTTAAAAGTTTTCGGTTGTATAGCATATGCTTTGGTTAATACACGTTCTAAACTTAATAAAAAATCTAAAATATGCATTTTCATTGACTATAGTTCTCAAACCAAAGCATATTGTCTATATAATCCTATAAGTGGTAAAGTGATAATTAGCAGGGATGCTTTATTCAATGAAGAAGTTGATTTGAGGTGGAATTTCAACAAGGAAGGCCTAAAAAATTCAGTTCCAATAGATTTTGAACAACTAGAAAATTCAAACATGTTATCACTTGGAAATTCAACTTCAGACCCACTATCACCTGGAAATTTAGCTTCTTCATCACTTGCAAGTTCAGTTCCTACCTTTCCTAGTGTTAGTAGCTCTACTAGTTCTACTAGTTCAGACACTCTAGCATCAAGTTTCTCCAACAGTAACAGTGAAACTCTACCCAGAAAATCCAAATATCTTAGTAAAATTTATGAGTCATGTAACTTTGCATTATTAGTTTCTAATCCAACTTCTTTTGAAGAATTTAACATTCATTTTGTCCGTGATTTAGTGGCTAAACAAGTTTTCTTTGTTCGTCACATTTCAGCCAAAGATCATATTGCTAATATCATGACCAGGGCTCTCTCCTCCACGACTTTTCAACAATTACATCACAAACTCACTGTCACTTCCTACATGAGCTTGAAGGGGGATGATAGCACATGAAATATCTTTCAAAACAATCTCTACAATAACTCTGCATAATCATAGCTCCATGATTCTTGTAATCACATTGTATAACGATAGCATGATTTCTTCTTTCAATAATTATATTTCCATAATAGAACATCACACTACCTATATAAATAATCATATAATCCTCATTGAATACACAAAATAAAAACAGTTTTACTTACTACATTCTCTTCAAATATCGGCTTTCATTTGATATCTTGCTGGCTCTAACATTAAACATTTCCTTTTATGTTAATTGATTTTCATGAAAACATAAAATAATGGTGAGTAACCCACGTTGGAATCGATGCTTTGTGCTTTTACGATTTTCCTTTAGAATAATCTTGAAATTCTTCTGTTGAACTGAAATTGTAATTTTTTGTAATTTAAAATCTTAAGCATTATCAAGTTGAGCAAAATAAAGTTTTTCTGTAAAAGTGTCTTTTATTCTCCATAAGACAAAAACATTTGAAGGGCAATGACATTCTTTTGCAAGAGCTTTGTAAAACCAAAACATTTCCCACGTTGATGATCTATGTTTGTTTACAATATACATAAATGTTATTTGGGTGAACTTAACATTAGTGAATGAATCTCCTCTATTTAGCACCAAGTGTAGTGCCTATTTACACTAAGAGGGGAAATTTACATGTATATTGTGCTAGCAATTTAATGAATATGTCAAGCCAGTAAATAGAAAACCTTATAAAAACCCAACCTATAACCAAGCCTTAAACCCGACTTAGCCCTTAAACCTAATTCGTAGACTACTCTCCAACTTCTCCATCTTCATGGTTTTTCTTTTTCTTTTGGAAACCGCCATTCCCTAGCTCTTTGTTTTTTTTTTAATTGAGATTTCTGCTACTTCAACAATAATTTAAATCCTAGTAAGTGTGTTTAATGCTTGAATGTTATATTTGGAAGATGATTTGGTTTTGGACAAATTTGGATAGCAAAAAGATAAAGAAAAAAGAAAAAGGAGAGAAGAGTTTATGCCAGTAGGAAGAAGAACAAAAATGTTTCATGGTTTTTCTTTTTCTTTTGGAAACCACCATTCCCTAGCTCTTTGTTTTTTTTAATTGAGATTTTAGCTACTTCAACAATAATTTAAATCCTAGTAAGTATGTTTAATGTTTGAATGTTATATTTAGAAGATGATTTGGTTTTGGACGAATTTGGATGGCAAAAAAAAAAAAGAAGAAGAAGAGAAGAGTTGATGCTAATAGGGAGAAGAACAAAAAAGTTGGCTGGTGGGAAGAGAAGAGAGGTAAAGTCGAAAGGGAAAAGGGTGATAGAGGAAGAAATGAAAAAAACAAAAAAAGAGGGATTGACCGACAATGACAATGAGAGACAGTAGAGAGAGGGTAAGGAAATAAAAACAAGAAAGAAAGAAAAAAAAAGGAAATTTTGTAATTTTAGAGAAACTAGGTGCAAATTGTGATTTTTTTACAAAGTCTAGGAATGGTTTGGTAATTTTGGGATTTTATATAGTTGAATAGTTGGTAGATTATATTAAAAAAAAGATATAATTAATTAAAGTTATTATTTGTTTATTTATTTAACCTAATTGAAATCTTTATAATTAGGTGCGGGAGACAGTTTAAAGAACGACGAGATCATGATTGAGTAGAAATTTAGAATTTTGAAATTCAAGTGGTTAAGTAGAACGTATTCCTTTTTATATGATTTTGTATCTTCTATGGTTAAATGTGAATTTTGTAATATATACGACACATGTTTTGTGATATTAGGTGTATACATTTGCAAATTTGAATGTTATGTGACCATTATAAATATCAATTATTTTTTTAGAAGTTGTTAAAATTATGTGAATTGATATATTGATTGTTTAGTGTAATGCGTTGAAATATTGCTATTTATAGCTATGTGCTTATGCTTTGTGATTATGTGAATTGTAAGAATTATGATGCATTAATTATGTGAGTATGTGACGAAATTATATTAAATGAGACCAAATATAGTTGAATATGATAGTATATAACAGTTGTTTGATAAAAATAATATTTTACTTGAATAATGATATATTGGAAAAGGATTAGTAGAGAACTTATTACTTGTTTAAGACATGGTATATTAAATGGTTATTGACATATAAAAGATGATATATGATTTTGTTATACACTAGTAGGGTGTCAGGATATTTCCGATAGAGAAATATCCTATGTAATTTTGCTAGACACCAGTAGGATGCCGAAATATTTTCTATAAGGAAGTATCTTCTGCAAATGTATATATATATATATATATATTCTAATGAGGTCAGTCGATAAATCGTTAGATATAATTCTACTAAGTAAGCTGGGACCTTTCACTAAAATATGAGATCATCATGAGAATTATGATAAAGAATTGTCAAAATGGTTACGTTATATGGTATGATGATATATTGGAGAAATATGATGATTGCTATGTTCTTTTTTGTACTTTATTTGTTATCATATGCTCTTATTATCTATAATATGTTGTGAACGAGTGTATTCTAATTACCTTTATTGATTTTGTAGCTTATCCCTTTTCATTTAAATTTTCAAGAGATACTTAATAGTATTCAATTTATCTCAATTTTCGTGTTTTGTCTCATTGATTAAATTAGGTGGATTAGCTGGTCACAGGACGCTACAAGAGTCAGTTTTAGTTTTTTTTTTTACTATGAAAAATTAATTTCCTTATAAGACAATTAAGATTCATAATCTATTTTGGATAATTACTAGATTTATTAATATTGAAACCATGATTTTTATTAATGACTGTTTTTCTCTTTTGTTTTAAGTTAATTGCTTTGATTTATGAGATTGATATATCAAACAGCTAAAATTAAATTGTAGTGGAATCATAAACTTAGAGTTGGTATGTAAATTTGAAAATTTGAGAATTTGTCGAAAACAAGTGTTACATAATATCGCAAAAGTTGTTAAGGATAAAAAAAAGGAAAATATCACAAGAAACGCTAAAATAGGTGCATATTCTTTATAAATCTTTTCTATATGAAAAAACATTGACTATACTATCCACAAGGAACCTTCTATAAACATTATAATGCAAAATGAATTAAATATTCTTCATATATTGATACATAATTTAAGATATATAAAAATAGTATGATCATTTTATGGGTAGCTACTACCCACGTTTTTCTATGTAAAAAAAATGGTGTTAAGCTGTTAGAAGAAAATAAAAAAGGAAACAAACGAAAGTGGTAAAGTGAAATTGGTAGGAATTGGTATCTAATCTTCCCCGGGGCATAGAAGAAGTGCCAGGTCCAGTAACATTTTGTACTTCCAGGTGTCCAAATATAAGTCCATGCGCTAGACTCTCAAATAGACCATCAACATGGTGAATGATTCCTACTTATATTCTCCAAGTTTGGGCTCATAAGCAAAGCAAATTAGAATCAAGTAACGCAGTAAAGAGATGGTCGGCGTGATTTCTTCTGCAACTGAATCAGTGAAGAAATTGGGTTTTTTTTTTCCGACCGGGTTAAGCTTGAATTCGACGTTCACACGTTTCTAGACATGTCGAGTCCAATATTATATTCACCGTGCGTTGTCTGGACGCCGTGGCAAAGTGATAATCATCTTTTTGAGTTTTTTTTAACTCAATCGCTGTTTTCTGTTTCATTTCTTTAATTAATAGATTGCTAATCGGATCTTTCAATTTTATTTATTAATTCAGATTAAAACTTTTATTAACAAGTTAATAAATGTCATACATCATATTCAAGTTGAATTCACACATCATTTCAGTTGCATGTCTAATTTGAATTTTGTTAAAGTCATTTTAAGATTTTGTTGATAAACTAATCAGAATGTCTCTACATAAAATGATTAGTAAAGCTCTAATTTTTAATTAAAAATTTAATAATCTGAGGACTAAATAATTTAATAATTAACTCTTTAACTAAATAATCCAACTTTTTCATAAAAACTGTATAAAAGAATTTCTTCTGATTAATTAAAAAACCAAGAGGCTCAAGCAATAGCTTTTAGAAATACTTTTTATTCTGTACTAAAAGAATATTTAACCATATTTACTTTGGCTTTCGTTTTTGTTTTTAGTTTCTTATTTTTTTAAATAAAAAATTGATAAAGAAAATAGCACAAAAATTAATAAAAAATATAATTATCAATACAAAAATATAATAATTACAATATAAAATCACAACTTACAACTCAACTGCAACAGGTTGAGAATGAATTTGGGATCATCCACCTAAAAAATTGCCGTGTGGGCTTAAGTAATGTTTTATTTTAAAAAAAGCACAAAGTGTTGAGAGACAACCTAGACTCCACTTCCGATGTTAATCTTATTCAAGTCAAAGATGACTTTGTGGGTAAGTCATTCTATATTACAGCAAGAGAGGCCCTTAAAACCAGGTGGGTTGCCGGTTATGTGCTTCCAACTGAAATAACTATATATGTATAGATCATCTCATCGTCGACTTGTCCTTTTAACCTCCACATAATATTTTTTTTCTCATGCAAAAGAACCTTTCATGTCATCATTTACGTACAAACTTGAAGTTAACTCAATTGAAAGTTACCAAGCTAACGCAATTCATGTCCATTCATATTATTTAGCTGCTAACTTCGTAAAGATGTTGAAATATGAAAAAGTAGCACGCCAAGAAAATCAAAATTATCAGGAACAAAAAAGCCACCGCCACATAGCAACAATTAATAAGATATGAAAAAAAAAGGGTAATTATGATCTCATGTACATACATATTAATACTGATTAGATGATTAAAAAAAAAGAAAAGTATGAAATTGATTAAGCATTTGCATATTTTGGTAATAGTATTGAAGTCGAGTAGTGCATATTATATATAATATGGAATCAGGCATGCACATTAAGAAATATAAGTTCCTTATTTTCTACTTCACTATAATAAACAATGATTACAACTTTATATTTCCCAATTGTTGCACTAAAAAATTTTCTTAATAAAGATAAAATCTTAAAGCTAAAATGATCGTTCTTCTGAACTGCATGAAGAGAAAACTTAGATCTCTAGTGGCTCAGAGTTCAAATTCATATCAAATTGATTAAGAAAAAGGTAGCCAAGCCACATTTTTTAATAGATGATCATGGGAAATAAACTAATGCCTAACTTAACAATCAAGAGGAATCGAAATCTCAAAGAACTGCCCACTAATCATAGACCCCTCCTGCAGCGTCTTATCTCATCAAATCTTTGATTGAAAGAGTTTTCTCTCGGTTATCACTCGTCTTAATTTCAGTGTGTTTAATATTATACTGATTGATGTCGGTCACAAATTAGTATGAAATTAAAATATTTTATATTAAATTTAAATATTGATCAATATAAAAAATATTGATCAGTAAGCGTTACATCAGTTAATAATAATTGATATAAAAAATAAAAAATAAAAAAATTATATTTTAATATTTTTAAATTTAAAGTTAAACTAAAAATTATATAATATAATATATTTATAAAATTTAAGAATTAATTTGTAATTTTAAAAAATTATTTACAATAATATCAATATTAATCGGTATCAATACAATACTATTTAAAAAAATTTAATATTAATACCGATATAATTTTTAATACATTGCTTCATTTACATGCTACAAATAATGAAAGTCCAATGTATAATAAATAACAGAGAAAAAAAGATTAACAGAAGAAAAACACTCGAGAATTTGTCATAGATATATTTGTTTTTTCTCCCTTAATTGACGATGAAAGCATCGTTTACCTCGTATAATCTGGCCCTGTGCAATAAAATAGTGATAAAATACGTTGGGTGCATATGGAAGCGTGAAATCAATGATTGAAACTCACGTTTAGTTGAAGCCAAAATATTGGTTTGTCTATAATTTTGGTTAAGTGTTTGTTTATTTATTGAAGAGCATCTTTGATGTGTGGAAAACCTATAAAATAAAATTGGAGGTGGTAGACCAAAGGTCGTATAAAATTAGGATTTATAAATAAAAAAAGAGAAATGGTTATCTAAGATTCTAAATTAAGATAAACATTATAGTGAGATACAAGTCATATAAATTAAAAGTGCCCTCGTAATCATCCAAAGATTAGTTACTAGCACCGAAGTCACGTGTTTAGAAGTTCTAGTACGTACTTCTTTCGTATGCACTTAAATTCAGAACTAATTTGCAAATAGTAAAGAAGAATTAAGGTTTTGAGTTTCTATTTTTAATTTTTAATTTTATTTTTAAAATACAAAAATAAAAAAATTCAAAAAAATCAATAAAAATAACATATTAATACAGCACAAAAATAAAAAAATAATAAAAAAATCGAAAAATATATACAAAATTCAATACAAAAATATAAAAATTACAATAAAAATTTACAACTAACAACTTAAATTAACCGTGTTCTAAACTATTGTCAGGTCCATTGATTACCATCTCCAATATTTTGATCGAATTCCTCTTTTGAAGATTAAATTTAAATTCTCAATGAAGAAGAAGAAAAGAAAAAGAGAAGGTGAGAGGCGGCCTAGAACAGTTAAATCAAGTAGTTGTTTTTGACCATATAAACAGTAAGTAGTTGTTTTAGACCACAGAAACGGGAAGTTATAGCTTACCAATAAAAATCAAAGTTCATGCATGCATGCATATCTATTTACATGGACACGTTCAGAAACAGTTCGATGTTACACATTTTTCTTGCAATACAGGTGATGATACTACGTTTATATGCAATTGTTCAAGGTATGTACGTACTTAGTAAAATGTCTTTTCCGTAAGCAGATAATGTTGAACAACTGCATGCAAACACGCGTATAGCTATCTTGTCACAGGCAATAGGCAATAGGCAGTAGCATTATTAGAAGAAACTTATCCGTTTTGCTGAGTCCCACTTATATCAGTTACACACTTACATGTAAAGTTTTGAATTTCGATTCGTACTTAGCCTTCGTTTGGTTCAGTTTTTAGAAGGGTCAAAAGTTTTTTTCTGTAACGTAAAAGTATTTTTTTGAAAAAATGAGTGTTTGACTGTCATATTCAAAAGTACTTTGTAGTAGATTT
>JAOXYD010121052.1:0-11206 GCA_028565735.1 Pinacopodium congolense | reverse complement strand
CAACCGTAAATTTTAAAATCACCTAACTAACGCAACAAGAGCTCTCGCGCGTAACATTAATAAAGCATAAATCCTTGAATTTTTTTCTCAATTCACTTGTTTTTCTAAGTTCTACTTGGTGATTTCCTTAATTCCTTAGCTTTCATTCTTCCAACTTCATTCTCCATTTGAAGCTTTTTTTTTTCTTTTTCTTCTAACTTCAATTTTTAAATTTAATATACTCTACATAATAAATAAATACACCAAAAAGATTAAATTCTAACCCAAATTTAATAATATAATATAATATAATATAAAACATAAATAAAAACACTGAAATGATCAAAACTTACTCCAAACTAATACCAAACATAAACAAAACAAAAGCAAAGATTATACTAAACAAAAACACACAAAATAAGTCTTAAAACACAATAATAACAACATATTATGCAAGAAACACATTTTAAACACTTAGAAAAACACATACTAAAGAACAATTATAAAAAATACACAACTGACTCCCATCTTATGCTCCTAGATATGCTTGAGAGATCGAATTAAGCCTCAAGATCTGAATGGATCAACTTCTCAATAATGAAGTCATTCGTGCGGTGCAATTGATACCAATTAAAGTTTTCTTGACTAGTGAACTTTGATGGAGCATATGCCAATATCTTTCTTGGTGGTGCCATTGGGCGAGAAACTATTCAATAGACATATTCAAAAGAGTCAAAAATTGTTAGCAAAAATTAGAAAAATTTCCAGAAAAGATCGCCAAAATATTCCCTTTGGACCAGAATATTCTTGATTTTTTTAAGAATTGATAACAATTAAAAGATAATAAAATTTTGAACATAATGATACCAAAACTCAAAAACTTGGAGGCCTAAATTAGAAGAAAAGTGAGAATTTGTACCTTGGAGTGAATGGGAATCCGAAAAGTTTAAAAGATTTTTTGAAAAATTTGTGAATTTTTTTAGCAATTTAAGAACAGAATCTTGTAGAGGGCTCAAAATGCAACAAATAAACACAAAAATTAGTTGATTTGGCTAACAAATGAGAAAGTAATGAGGATTTGAAAGCTAAGGGGAGAATTAGGGGTTTCGGAAGTTGAAGATGATAAATAGTGAAGCATTGTCATATTTATCATTGTTTCTTCCTTTAATGGCACCTTCTTAATTATACAATGGTGTCATTGTATGATCAACCCACCGTTAATGCTCCAGAATTGAAGGATCAACGATGGGTTGATCATCCATCAACATTGGGCTCCCAAACTACTGTTGATGGTCTTCCCCCTCTTTAATAAGTCCAATTTGAATCAAATTTCACCTGAAAATCCTTCGAAACTCAAATCCTAGGAACATGGTGTGGATTATGCAACAATTTTTTTCTAAATCAAACCTAAAAATAGTTTTAAATCTAAATCAAATACACCAAACTAAAGGCATTCTAAAGAAAACACAGTTAACTTAAAACACACTTAAAAGACTTCAGCACATTCATTGTAATTTAAAATAAACTAGATTCAAATCAAATGACATAAATTAAATTTAGGTTGCCTCCCAAAAATTGCTTCTTGAAGGTGTTTTAGCTAGACCTTAAGGTTATAGAACCTTGACTTTCTTCCTTGATCCATAATCCATCAGTTTCAACTCATTGTCTTTGTATGACAAATAGGCCATATTTTGAAAGGTTTCCATAGAATTTGAAAGAATTTTAACATTCGTCATTTGATCCTTAATGAAAAATCAATCATGACTTTGAAAATACCATGGAAAAAAGTCTTGAATGACCAGAGTTGGCCCTGAACACCAATAAAGTCGACAAACTCTAATGCTTTCTCACATTCAACCTTATCTTACTTGAAAATTTCATCATGATTATCATAATTAAGAACCTTCAAAACATTGTCTTCAATTTGAAATTCATCCTAGACACCAAAGAAATCAACATATGAATCATCCAACATGAATGAATAAACACTTTCATCACTTTCTATAACTTCATTTTCACTTTGATTTGCAACACTTTCCTTACAATCCAAAAAATTCACATCCTAATTTTCCTAAATAATTGAAAAATCATCATCATCACTTTCCATAGCACATATTGGTAACTCAGTTTGCTCACATTCAACATATGAAGTTGGATTATAAGGTTGAACCCATTTCATTAATAGTTCTCTCAAGTTAGGATAAGAACTTTCCAACTCTTGGTCTATGGATTGATTTTGGGCTAGATGCTCATCTAATTAAAATAAACTATAAAAGGATATGCATAATTTTTATACAATTGAACAGTTCGCGTAGATTGATCATCTAACTTTTATGGATATGGAATCCTAGGTTATTAAGATTGGACATTGGAATCAGCAAATAACCTAGATGGATAACTTTCATTTTCAAATTCTTTCACTTCATTGCTTCTTTCGATCATGGTGGCCTCATCGTAAGCCAGCAAATAATAAAATTACCTATCGTACCTAGCTAAGTAGCTAGGGCAAGACAAGGTCGATCCCACAAAGACCTAGAGTGAATTGCTATCTCTAATGTTGCTAAAAAGGAAAAAGGAAAAATAAAACAAAACCCTTGGAAGCAAAGACAATCAAACTAAATACTAAAGACAATTAATGAAACAGAGACAAACAAATAAGAAACAAAAAAGAAATATAAAAGCTAGTTGGAAGATAAATAAGGGATTCTAAACTTATAATTGCTCATAAAAATAGATAACTTGTGCTTGGTTTAATATGCTAGATTATAGGTTCAAATAAGCTCTCAAACCCTCAATTCAGGCAATTTTTAGATAGGTCCCATATGATAGAAAACCTATCCCTAACCACAAGGCAATCTATAATAAGCTCTCTAAATTGCATGATGTGATAACATTAACAATTAGGGAATGATTAGCCTAAGGCACAATCTCACAAGCTCAAATTGTGTAACTTAGAAAATTGGAATTCTAAGCTAAGTTGATTAAGTTCATTGATAAATTCAATTAGCCTATTTTTACCCATGGAAATCACTATGACTATTACATATCACAAATTCATTCCTAACAATAGAATTAAAAATTAAACTTAGGATGGACAATCCCAAAAATTAATCTTTAATTCATGTCATTTATGTGGAATTCCAATTTAATATTTACCTAAATCACAATTCTTAATCAATTCCTAATCAATTCTCACAATTATTAATCCAAAATCCCATTAATATCCTCCAACACAAAACTAAACTAGCTAAACATAATTAAATTAAGTAAAAAAATTAAATAAACACTAAAACTAATTAATTAAATGAAAAAAAAAGCTGAAAATTTAAAAACAATAAAGGAAAAACATAAATTGACATTTAAATTAACATAAACATACATTACTTAATCTATTATTTAATTAACAAAAACTTAATTAATGAAAACTTAAACTAACTTTCTAAACAAAAATTTTAATAACTATAAATTGAATAAAAACTGAAAATAAATGAATTAAAAACTCAGAAAAGGCATAAATTTAGACTACAAAACATATATTAATCAAGACATAAAGCATAAAAAAAATTTAAGTGAAACTTAAATTAAAATTTTCTAAAGAAAAAATTAATAACATAAGCAAACAAATGTTATAACATTAGAAAGAAGAAAGAAATAAACTCAGAACTAAAATGTAGTATTCGGCCATGAAAAAAGAACAAAGCAAATGAAAATAACAAACAATGAAAATTCAGACATGAAAAAGAAAGCAAAAATTCGAACAAGAAACAAAATAAAAGAGAGCTAGAAAGAGAACTACAACTGAGTTTCTAAGACAAAAGCAATTGGTGAATAGGAGGTTAATTGAAATTAATTGCTAAATGCCAAGGAAGACATGAGTGCTTCTCCTAGAGACTTGGAAAGCTGAAGTTGTAAGCTTGAAATTGATTTACTCCCTTAGCAAGTTTTAGCCAAGCTTGCTTTACCAACCACTTGCCAAGTTGTTCTCTTGCCAAGTCGCTCCAAGCCAAGATGCCTCTCTTGGAAAGTAGCCATTCCTTCCATTAGCAGCCACTCCATCATAAGCCACTCTTGTCTCATACTATATTATCCTAGGGTTGTGTGCCAAACTAAGACAAAAACTCCTCCTTTTATGGTCTCCTCCACCTCCGTTTTGATTTTAGCTACAACTTTTTATATCGAAGACAAAAGCTGTTGTTTTAATTGTCAATTAAAATGTGCATATGGTGAGAGTTGAAATGCACATCAAGCTGCATTTTGGCAACTTGCTTATTTTCAACTGATTTCCTTTTTCTTTTTCAAAAAAATTTAATATTTGGTTTATGCTTAAATTGCTTTAAATTAGTCATTTTTTGATCCAAAATTTGTGATAAGGTAATAAACATGTCATTAAACACAATATAACATAAATTGAGTATTCAAACAATAAAATAAGATTGAAATGAATTAAAAATCATATGAAAATTTAATAAATTTCAATCTTATCACATCACTTATATTTCACTCTCATCCTCCATTTCATGATTCTTTTGTACTGTGATGGCCATAATATGCTATTGAAGTGTAGATTCTAGTATAGAAGGTAAGAGTTGAGGTAACCACTCATCTAAAATCTGTGCAATCTAACCTACTCGGGTCCTTAAATGCTTAATTGAATTTTCATGAGATTACATCCTAGACTCATTGCTTTGGATATAACGTTGAACTAAGGGTTGGTTCCACCTTTATTTTGATGATGTTAAAGTGTTTCTATTATGACAAAGTATTTATAGTATATTTCATAGATGAGAAATTTAATTAGTAATAAATTTAATTTTATAAGTCATGGAATAATGTTTTATATAAAAGTTATATAAATTGAAATTGTATCAATTGATTAAATATGTAGATAAAGTAAATGAAATTGCTTAAGGTATTGTATTTAGGGAAGCTGGTAAACTAGATGAATTGATTATCTTAAGTTTGAACAATTGTGTAAAATGAGTTAAGATTTGATTAGTATTTTTTTGTTTGTGTTAAAATATTTTTAATTAACTTAAGAACTGAATGAAATTGATTTTGCATGGGTTGATTAATGTTTGTATAAAGTTTGGAAGCTTGATTGTTAAACAAGCTCAGTTGAGCTGTAAAATCTGTAAAGCTAACTTAGGAAAGGAATTAAGTATACTTATAAAACTCCAAATGATATGAAATTTTTATGACTTTTATAATAATTTTTTTGGAATCTGTCTTCCAAATTGCACATCAATTGGATGAAATATGAAGAAGAAATGACAAAAATATCAAGTAGTGCTACAAGCAATCAACATAGGGATTGGTTGACAAAATGCATTTGTGCGGGACTTCAGTCTACCGAATGAAGCAAATTTTGACAGAATCAGGTGTTAGGTCGACCGAATTACCATAAGTAGATTGAAGGAGGTCATTCGATCGACCGAACATGATGAAAATGTAACAATAAGTTGGCAACGAGTTGATTGAGAAACGAATACCAAATTTAATGAATATGAACATTAGGCAACGACTATTTATCCTTGTGAAGAGTATAAATGGGTGTGTTTTATGTTGTTTAATGATCAAGAAAGTATCCAAGAAGTTTAAACAGTGTTTAGACATTATTGTTCAGTATTTTTGAGGGTGTATAAGCTATTGGTGAAGTTGTGGTTATATGTTTATAAAGGTTGTTTTTAAGCAATAAAAGAGTATTGTAGGGTTATTCTTTATCATTGAAAAAGAAGAGTGATAGGTTATTCCAAAGCTTTAGAAAAGGAAGAGTGTAGCTTGTGAAAAAGGATTGTACTGTGTACTATGATTGATTGTAATAAAAATGAAATCTCAACAGTAGTGCTGGGGATTGGATGTAAGGCAAGTAGATTGCACCGAACCTAAATAAATTGTTTATGTTTCTTCTTCCCTTCCTCCTTTAATTTTATGCATTTAGTTTAATTGTGTAAGTTGTTATTGTTATATAATTTGTTAAATTAAATTATTTTTTAGATTTCGCGTTTAATTGAAATTAATAGTAAAACTTGGGTTGATATTGAAAAGAATTTTTAAGAACCTAATTCACCCCCTATTAGGAGCCATATAGGGCCAACATATAATTCATCACTGTATCTTCAAGGTTATACTTTTCTTGATCAACTTGATTAGGAGGGAATTCTAATTGAGGATTGTCATGTAGATTTTGGTAGTTTTGATGACAAGTGGGGCAACTCTCCTTAGAAAATTTGTAAGAATCCATTCCTTGCCTATTATAAGAACAATTGTCTTGCCTAGGATCAAAGGTAAAAAAAGGTCTTACTTGACAATTTATAGAAGGATGAAGGGAACTACCACAATAATCATAAGCTATGGGACATTGGAATACATCACTACCAATTTGAGATTGTAAACCTTCTAATTACTTACTGAAGTCTACCAATTAAGCCTGTAAAGTTAAGGTTTCATTAATGGCATTATCTCTAAATGGTTTCTTACAAAAAGGCTTAAAATTATATTGAAAACTATTGGATGCCATGTCCCCAATTAATTTATATGCTTCACTTGGGTTTTTTCATCAAATTACCTCTAGTAGCAGCATACATGAGACCACGAGTGGATGGTATGAGTCCTAAGTAAAATATATGTTCTTGCTCACAAATACTGAATTTATCCATCAAGTATTCAACAAGTAGTTCTATAAATCACTTCTAAGGCTCGTGCAAACTGTCACCCTCATATTTTTCAAAAAATGAAATCAAAGTTTTCAATTTAGCTATATTAGCTGGGGGAAGGAATTTAGCTAAAAAGCAATTGGCAAGATCATCCCAAGTTGTGATGAAATTAGGTGGTAAAGTGTTCAACCAGGTGCGAGCTCTATCTTTCAATGAAAAAGGGAATAACCTAAGTTCAAATGCATCATCTGAAACACCAGAATAATGATAGAGATCATAAATGTATACAAAAAGTTTATATGTTCATTTGGATTTTCTGAGGATGAACCACTAAATTGAGAGAACCTAATCATTGGAATGAGAGCATGTGGAAATTCAAAATCATCTGAATTTATCTTAGTTTAACAATGCTAGATTTAGGACTGCTCCTAGTTTGTATAGTCAATTCTAACATGGTTGGTTCTTTATGAGGTTGAAGAACCAAGGGCTCGTCATGTTCCATTACTACATTGATTTGATTCTTTCTAAACATGCATTCAAGTTAAGAACAAGCTAAGAATTAAATTCAAATATTTAACAAACAAAGCAAAATACAAAAGAAAACAAAGGAAAGCAAACATATTATACAGACTATTTATAATATTTACTCCCTAAAGTAATTGAAACTAATTTTTCTAATATTAAATAATTAGAGCACTCTAGTAACAACGCCAAAAACTTGTCTAGCGTTGGTTAGGTGATCAAGAAATGTGGAGCACTTTGAACAATTTTACTTTGAAAATTAAAAAGAATTTACTTAAAACCAATGTTGTGAAAGGCAAGTGTACTTATCAAACAAGTAATATAACGGAGTATTTTTAAGACTCTGAGTGTCGAACCTACAAGGAACTTATGATTGATGAAGTACCAAATTAATTAGATTGAAATTATAGGAAATTTCAAATTAAATTATTAAAAGATGAAAAATTATTAAACTATCCTACTATGGTTCAAACCTTGCAATTTTGAATTATAAAATGATTTCTAAATTATTGTAAATTATCAAATTGTGGAATTCAACTAAGGATTAGGTTATTAATTGATCTCTGGACAATTTTAAAGGCTGAATTAGATTTCTTTCACCAATTCAAGACAAAGCTATAGTTAAGACTTTTGCCTTTTCTCCATTAAACTTAATTTAATGTTTTGTTATGCCTTAAATCTAGTCAATGGACTTTAATTTCAAGAATTTTATTTCTACATTTGTGGTATCAGATCTCTAACTCTCACAAATTATCAAAGTTTGTTCATTCATTGATTGATTTATGTTGTTTATTGGTTTTTCCAATAACCTAAGTTGATTTCTCAAGTCTTAGATTATCTTTCACTCTAATCTTAAGTGGCCAAATCAAAATAAGAACTTTAAGACCTTCAATAAACAAAATTAGACCCTTAAATATGTATTCAATCTCTTTTAAATCATTAAAAAAAACCAATGCTAAGCTGGAAAATGGATTTAGCCACACATCATCAAAGCTTCCCAAACATGTATCTTAAGCCACATACTTTAATAAATTTGAAAATACAAGCTGAAATAATAAATTTAAGAGTTACAAATCATGTTTAGAAAGTCCTGAACTTGTCTTGAACTCCTCAACGTGATCTAAATAGTAATACAACTTCAAAATCCACAATAACTTGCAGAAAAATCAAAGAACATAAGTAAATATAAGCATAAGAATATAAACTTTGATCAATCCAAAAAATAGAGAAAATGCAACATTAATCTAAGTTTAGAAACCCCCTATGATGGTTTAGAAACGCAGATATATGTCTTAGCAACTTTATTCAACTAGCAACAAATAAAAAAACACAATATAACCCGAATTACAAGTGCTTAAAGCTAAGAAACTTTAAGAAAAACTAAGAGAGAAGCAAGAACCACTTTTTCTAGATGTAGATATGAATTTTGTACATTAGATGCATCTCTCTCTATTGTTTGGTTGCTTTTTAGGTTTTCTGGACTCCCACTTGGTACTAGTAGATAGCAACATTAATTGGAAAAACGTCATAACCTCAAAATTGGATATTTGGAGTGGATATTGTTGACTACTTCATTAACAGCACCTTGCCCTATATATAACGGCATCTTATAGCCTGTCGTTGATGGTCGAATTTTGACTTCTAAACCTTAGAGCTAATCATCCTTAAATGGCACCCTATTCATCCTTAACCTTGGGGTTGCATATCCATGTTAATGGTTGACAATTGAGTCAAAATTTGATCCTTTTACATAATTTCTCCAATTTTAATCAACATTCTACAAATTAAACAAATCAACAAATAAATTAACTAATTAAACACATAATGAGCGGCATAATTCATTGTTAGCCCTATGCCACCTAAAAGGAGGGTAAATTGGGTGTTTAAAACTTTCTTGCATTATTAAAACACTTTAAACACCTTTAGCCAATTTTAATAAAATGCAATCTCTAACCAAAATTCAACCTAAATGGAATGTCAAACTTTATGCTAATATTAAATAATATTCAATTAATAATAAAGCAAACACAAATGCACAAACATAAAAGAGATTGGGAAGAGAAAGAACACCAAGATTTATAGAGTTTCGCCTACTGCAAAGATAGACTACATCCTCTCTCTAACTACTTGTTAGAAATTCACTAATAACTAATCACAAGATAAGGGCTTAAATGCAACAAAAGTAATATGGAATGTTCCATGCACAATTAAGGCCTAAACCAATCCAATTCACAAGAAATGATTAACACAATCCAAATCTTCTTTATCCTAGGTGAAGATCAACCTAATAAAATATATTTTAAAGGCAAAGAGTAGCGTATACCATAACCAACAATTAAAATAATTTAATTCCCCCAAGATATGTAACTAAATACACCTTCAATGGTGTTTCTCTAATGCTCAAGAAATAAAAGCAATTCTGAATATTCTACAAGAAAACCAAGATTATAACAAGCGTCTTAGCACATTAATAGGTCATAAAAAATTTAATTCAATTAACAAAAACGTGATTAAACAATCCTATAATCAGATTAGACATTCAAACATGCAATCTGTCTAAAATATGTAATCTTAACAAGTCAGCCTATAAACACACAAATTTAATCAAGGAAATGATGTAAATTAAATGCAATAAACTTGCTGCAAATCAATCTATATTTTACCAATAAATAACTATAACAAACCCAATTTTAGCACACCAATTGAATGATTGAAATCAAGCACAAAGCTAGAATGCTCAAACCTAAACAGTTTCAAGTATCCTGCAAAAATCAAGCTAAAAAAAACTATAATCACTTAAAAATTGAAAAACAAATACTAGCACAATCCTAAGACTCTTAAGCAAACTGAAAACATCAAATTTGTAATTCTAGAAACTGATTAAAACTCAAAATTGAAGCCAATAAAGAAGCTGCATAGAAAACACGTTAGTTTGAAACTTTTTGAGTAGTCTATGTTCTTTGAGCTCAAACACAAAATTTGAGTGCTTAAAACATTGAAGTAAAAGATCCTATGCACTCTTAAGACGTTAAGAAAAACATGTTTGATAATTTTGAATCAATAAAAATGATTTTGCTAGCTTAAAATTGAAGAAAACAGAAGTTTAGAAAATTTTAACCAAAATAGAGACTGTTTTGGTATGTTGATATTTGAAAGCTCAAAACAAAAGAAACAATGAATAAAAAATTCAAATAAATCCCTTTTGACATTCGTCTAGGTATAAACTAGAAGAAAAAAAAATATTACAGCATATAAAACTGATTTAAAACACGAAAACATGGATTAAATGAAAACTGTACAGAAAACAAGGAGAGCTTTGAATATTTGAGAGATTTGATCCTGTAATTCATTTTTCAGAGGTTCTAAACTTGTTAAATCTATTTAAGAAGCATATATATAGTGTTGGGAGTGGTTTGGAGTCATTAGAAACAAAAAGTAATCGTTTGGGATGTTAAAAAGTCATTTAGTCTAAAAACCCAAAACTAGCCGTTGGAGTCTGAGCTATTAATGGTGCCATCTGGGCTAATTAATGACGTCGTTATTCAAAGAATAGCCCATCATTGACGACTTCTAGAAAACAGGGTAAAACGACACCTTATATACTCAACAACGGCATCGTTTATCAGATGAACAGGTCGTCGTTATGCCTTTAGAAAACATGAAAAATACTCCAAACCAACTTCAAAACTTTCTAAACAAATTCCTAACGTTAAACAAGACTTTAAACAAGTTTTAAGGTATAATTCAAGGCTATTCAAATCATCAAAACATTTCAATCAATTCAAAACATAAGAATTCCCTTCATTATGAAAAATTTTCATTTAAACCTACTTTAAAACCTTTTTAATCAATTCTTAAATCATAGATAAATCAAAATTCATTCCACAAAGATGTTCAACCAAATTCAGACGTATATAAGAAACTTCAAGCAACAATATAATCAACTTAAACACATCAAACACATTAAAACAATTCATGTTGCATAAACACATCAACAATTAGCCTATATGTCACTTAATTCAATTCCTAATATACCAAGGCCATAATCAAAT
>JAOXYD010121041.1:0-11207 GCA_028565735.1 Pinacopodium congolense | reverse complement strand
TTTAATCCAAATTACATGATCTTAATAGAGATCATGCCAACACCAGCCACTGTAATAATTACATGAAATATACACATGTAAACTTCACAAAGAATCCCTTAATCCTAGGTAGCATGAGAACCATGATATAAATATAAAAATACACCATAATTGTCTACTTCATGTAAATAAGCTAACCATAAAGAGAGGCATAATTGTTGATCAAATCTAAGGCTTTGCTAGTCAAGTGGGTGATGTTTAGGATTTGTTCCCTAATAGATCTCTTCATATTCTCGTTCATGGAGTTTCTTGTGAACCCATCATTGCACGTGATCTCATCCATCAAAGCGGTGCTTACCGAAGTTTGCACATCATTAATTATGAGCTAAAAATCAAAATATTTGGTGATGCTCATTTCACTCATTGATTTTTCGATTTCATTTATTGAATCGCTAAGCTCCTCTATATAATCACGCATGGTTGCTACTTCTCTAGGATTTAAGACTAAGGCTTTTAGAGAGGTTTAACATTATGGTAGACATTGATTTGGCCAACCAAAGTGTGATGCTAAGGGCTGTACTAGCTAGGAATTTGAGGATAGCTTCAAAGATGGCTGCATGAAATAAAAGCTTATGATGATCCTTATATAGCTTGCTAATGTTTTGGGTTGGCAAGGAAGAAGACGATCGAGCATAGAACAACTGCACCGTTTTTTAATGTGCTTATATAGGCCCCAATGTAATATTGTAAGGTCCATAACTAAATTTTTTTTAAAAAGTAATGTTAAAGTTAACATTGATGTTTTATGAAGGTTTAGTTTAAACATTTTGTAAATGTTATAGTTTTTTTTAACGTTTTTAAAACGTTGAAGTTTGACCTAAACAATTCAAAATGTTAGGGTTTGACCTAAATTTATTTATAAACCTTAAGGTTTATATGAGCTTTTTGCCTAACGTTTAAAGAAACTCATATGAAAATTATAATGTATCTTCAATCACTCGGGTATTTTCAATAGGTACGCCATGTTTTCAACTTTGTTCAGCAATTTAAATGGCCCATCGTACTTTAGTATCAACCCTAAATGCACTTGCTTGCTACTAGTCTTCTTCTAAATTTATGGGTTAAGTTTAAGAAATGCCTTGTCTCTCATATCAAACTCTAATGACCTCCTCCTTAGTCCCACTTGGTTTTTCATCTGCTGAGAAGCTTTTTGAAGACTATCCCTCATCTTGTCCAACAATTCTTGCTTATCCATCACAAACTTATACATTGTGAAACACTTGCCACATGTCCTTTGTTATGCGATCTCAAGTGGTGTAAGAGGTTGTTGACCCAAGATAATCTCAAATAGGCTTTTCACCATAGTAGAAGATCTGTATAAGTTATAATAAAATTATGTAGTTTAAGTAATCTAAGCTAATTACGCTGACTTGCACTTATCTAATATCGCAAGTACACCTTTATTAAACAGTTGTTCCTCTCAGTTTGGTCATTTGTTTATCGGTGATTTGTTTTTGAAAACTTCAAATCGCAACCCGTCATATTGAAAAGATAATTTTAGATTTGACCCTTAAATTTGGCATTATGGCCACTCACAATGTTTGCAAGGACTCTAAAGTGTTTCACCACTTTCTTATAGAACATCATTGCTGTAATATCTGAGGAATAAGATGCTAAAGCCGACACAAAGATTGCATAATTAGAGAATCTATCAACCACCACCATGATTGTCATTATGTTGTCCACCTTTTGAAGCCTATTAATGAATTCCATCGAAACTAACATCCATGGTCTTTTGGTGATGGATAGGAGTTGTAGCAAACTTGTTTCCTTCTTTCTCTCCAACTTATCAAATTCACACACAAAGAATATCTTCACATAACACTCAATATCATTCTCCATTTTCTGCTAATAGTAGAAACGAGTTAGGAGTCTCACTATCCTTTGAAATTTGAGATAAACAGCCCACTATGAGTCATGTGTATCCTTCAATAACTATTTCCATAAGCTATTGAAACTAGGCACATACACTTGACTACTCTTGTTCATCATAATTCTATCATCTTCAAGTTAAAACCTATACACAATACCTTTCTTAACTTATAGTAAATAGTATCCAATAGAGCAACACTATAGGGTTGTGAATATATCCTTTCAATTTAAGGCATCTGCCATATTATTATGCCTCCTTGGTTTATGTTCCATAAGAAGTCATATTTGGTAAAGAATTCTGCCACTGAGTTTACTTTTTATACAATCTTTTTTGGGGCTTGAAGAATATGTTAGCAACATTATTATTATAGACAAAAAACCTACTCAATAAATACACTCATCATTTCTAAAGATAATGCACCACTATAAGCATTTCCTTTGCATGTGTCAATTATCGTTGCTCAACATCATTGGGCTTTTGGCTCTTAAATGCAACTGTATAATCCTCCTATAATAGAATTCCACTGATGCCTTTGCCTAATGTATCCATATATACCTTGAATGGAAGATTAATCTTGGGCACCTTTAATACAAGTTTAGTTGAGATAACACCCTTAAGTCTCTCAACTACCTCTTAGTTTTTCTTAAAAAAGTCCATCAATGGCATTGTTTTCTTTGAATACCCTATTATAAACCTTCTATATTATTTAGCTAGTCTAAGAAAACTTCGCAGTTCTCACATCATAGTAGGAACCTATCACTACATTATTGCATTCAATTTCTTCATATCCATCCTGACCTAACCTTGCTCACTAAGTGGCCTAAGATTCTAATCTCTGACTATGAAAATTCACACTTCTCCATCTCTACGTATAGCTTGTATTGCCTTAATCATTTGAACCTCAAATGCTCACATTTTTTTCATGTTAGTACTATACACCCCAATATTGTTGAGATATGCCACAATAAACTGATCAAGAAAATCTTATGGAACATCATTCATTAGGTTGTAAAATGTTATAGGGGTCCAAATTGCATAACTAACAATTAGTATGATCCATACCAAGTCATGCACGTTGTATTTTACTTATTGTTCTCGGCTATCCATACTTACCATTACCCACTCTATAGATCAAGCTTAATGAACATTGTAGTCCTCGACAACCTGACCATCAAACCATAAACTAAGGTAATAAGATAATTGTTTTTTTATCGTTACCTTGTTTAAGGTACGATGGTCCTTGCACATCTGAAGTACTCTATCTTACTTCTTTCGAAACAATATCGAGACGCCATATGAGGTCTTATAAACTTGAATGAACTCCACTTCCAACAATTCACCAAGGAAATCCTATATGTGGCATGTGTAGGTGTGACGATTTCAAGAACTAACTCGATCCTATGATCTATCTCTTAATGAGGGGGAAGGGTTTTAGGCAACTCTTTTGACATCACATCCCGAAATTCCCTCAACAGACTTGTAATGGCATCAAGGATTTCCACCTCACGATCTTTGTCAATCTCTGTAATGAGATAGGTTTCCCTACCGTTTTCAACCCTTTTATGATGCTTATGGTCGATGTAAATGCTATCAATATTGAAAACTTTATTGTTCCACCACCAGATCTACAATAATTAACATAAAAAAATCTTTGATCATGCAATCATCATACCTCCCAAACTTGAATACAACACCACCTTTACTACCTTAAAGAAGTCGTTCCCCAATATTAACTTGAAATCCTTAAGTGTTATGACTATGCAATTAAACTTGGCATACTAAGTCCCTATGTTCATTAGGATATTATAAGCAGCTCCTACCACCACTTGTACCTTACCTGTATAGGTTTTCATCTTCATTAGGATCTTTAACACCTTAAGCCTCAACTTGTACATCATTTTTTTCTGCCATGAAAGCATGCATCGTACACGTATCCAACATCCCTGTTGCCTCCTTCCTATTGACCTACATTCCCACATACATTATCTTATTAAAGGGATTAGGTTTACTACTAATTACATTCAACAAGGCACTCAGATTCATTGCCATTTTTAAAGGTTTTCCATCTTCTTTGGCTATCAGAGCATTTAAAGTCTCTTTTCTTAGACATTATTTTTCAAAATGCAGACTTCTGCATAAGTAACAAGAAAATTTGCCCTTCTTAGAGGACATCTCCCTACCTTTAAATCTACTACTTTCTTGCCTTTTCCTTTGAAATCTACCTTCTTAGAGTCTTTCTTCTATTTTTGCCTTATTCTTCTCCTATTAGGTTTGCCTTTGCATTTGGAGGAAGTAGAGGAGCTTGTACTAGTTTCCATTGTCACTTAGAAGACCATTAAGACATCAACAGATATGATTATGCTAGCCATGTCCTTAAATTGTTTAATATACTCTCTTAATAATTTGTCTTACTTGAACTTCTTCACGACATCTCTCATAAGCAAAAAAATGTTTATCGAAAGGAATTAATCCTTCAACTCATTCTTTATTTTCTCCTACATTTTAATTGGAGTTCCACTTATGCTGATCTCAATGGAGGCCCTCGTTCTCTACTAAATCTTGGCATCCCCATTCAAATACATGGTTGTCACATTGATTTTCTCAATTTCTGGTTCCTTAGTCGTAATAAAGTACTCCCCTATATCCCATAGAAAGTTTTTAGGTTCCTTCGCATTTCTTGCACCCTAAAAAACTTTGGGTTCTTTCTCTTTCATTGTGGTGATTTTATCATGACCAACATCTTACATTGCAATGGCATGCCTAAAAATCGTTACCTTGAACTTGGCCTCCTTTTATGCCTTAATTATGTCTTCCAATTGATGTTACAACTATTGAATCCATGTCTCTAACATCTCAAATTGAGATTGATAAGATATGACCTCCTCCTCTACTATAAGAATTGGCGTTATAGTGCCTCCACCCTAGTGATACACTCAGTTAGATAGTTGCCTCTTGCCATATTTAATTTTGGCTTTAATATCAATTTTTACAAAGACTTGCTAGACACATATCTTTAATTGAAGTTATGCCTACTCCTTTATATGGAAATCTTGCTTAGGTCCATTTAAACAAGACTTAACCTTTATCACGTGATTGTTGATCAACAAATACTTTTCTCTTGAGCATCTCATAACACTAGAAGTGTTTAACCCTCACATGTGGGCAAGAATGCTATGAAAGCAATAAGTAAATAAGGCAACTATAAAGCACAAGAAAGATATGATAAAATCCTATGAAAAAAATACAACCTTTATTATTTCCCTCAAAGTTTACAAAGGAATGTTATCTCTTGAATGAATGAGGAATAAAGCTTAAATGAGTTATATATAAACACTCGTGGCTTGATGGTCAAGTTAAAAATCAAAATCCTAACTGAACTTAATTGCCTAAATCACATCTATCCTTATCTCATTACATCATGTCGACCAATTAGATGATACTCCTATCCAAATAGGACTCTATCTATTTGGATTTAATTACATTATAACTAACAAGATAAGAAATTACATAGAATTCAAAAAGATACATCTTTATCCTGGAAGATCTACACTATCTTCAGATGACTCTCCCACATAATTTTTATATTTTAGAGTTGATGTATATTCCATGTGATATTATCTACCACATCATTCAAGATTTCCCCACGATCTCTATCTGTTGATGATGAGTTATTCAAGATATCCTGTGATAACACACCGAGCCAATCCAATGTTTACCTATGACAATTCTGTTGGACCATCCAATGTTTACCTATGTTTAGGCATGCTCCATTCATTTGAACATGCACTAAGTCCTTAGTCCATCAAGAATTTTGCCTTAGCCAAATCAATCAACATAAGGTACAAAACTCTACTAAAACTCATAATATGCTTGATCTAACTTGCTAACCTTACCTTGAAGCTCTCGCATGCCTCCTTTATGTGTGTGATCTAGCTAGTATTCCACCCAAGGTTCATTTGAAATGTAGATGTTATTGGTTTATATTACTTCGTCCTTTGTTACAGTTTAAAGATGTTTTTTTAAAACTAAATTCTTAGGCAAGTCTTCCTATCGTAAGTAATATAGTGGACTTGGTGAAGTCCGAATGTCAATCTACTGGGAAAATTTGCTACAATTACTAAATTAATTAGATTACAATTATATATAATTGGATTAATAAATTTGAAAGCTAAAAATTTGGGAATTATCTTAACAATTTTAGAAGTTCAATCAATGTAAAAAAATGTTAAGTTACTTTTGAAAAATCACCAAATCTAAAAGAATAGCTAAGGATTAGATTTTCAATTATCCAATTTAATGAAATTAAGAATTCTGAAAACTGGTTTATGGTATCTTCACAAATGCAAGACAAACTTATGGTTAAGACTATATTTTTTCTTTAGTAATCCTAACTTATAGTTTGGTCATTCAACAAATTTAAGCAATAGGCTTTAAGATTAAGGATTTTAATTCATTAATCCTTTATCTCAGATTTAACACCTTCATACTTAATTAAAGTTTAGTCAAGCATTGATTAGATTGTTGCGTTTATTAATTGTTCCAATATCAAAAGTAGATTTCTCGAGTCCTTTAGATATCTTTGACTCTTTTATTAAGTGGACATCTTAACTAAGTGATTTAAACACTTTAATAAGCAAAAATTAGATCACAAAACATGTGGAAACATCCTATTGAATCATTTACTAACCAATCCTTAGCTAAAAATTGAATTAGCCTTGCATGGTAATCAAAGAATAAGAAACAAGCATTCGTAAGAACATGATTTCATTAATAAAACAACAAAATGATATCTAACGAGATTTGGTTTAAGAAAACACCAAGAAGGAGCTCCAAAATAATTTTTAATCTCTGAAATAGTCTTCGCATAATTAAAATCAACATCTCCAAGGACATCCCACGATAATCAAAGGAAAGAAAAATATGCAAGTTAAAGAACACGTTTTGATAATCTGAAAATAAAAGTAGGATATCATGATATATAGGTTTAGAAATATCCAAATTTGAGTTCTTAGTGGAATAATGGATCCTAACCATGAGTTAGAACTCTAAAAAAATCTAGAAACAACTTAAACTCTAAATTAAAAGTGGCTAAAACTAAGAACATAAATGAATTCTTACAAAAGCAATGATGATTTGAATTTACAATGAAAATGCTAAATGAATGGCGTAAATCTTTAGGCCCAGATACAAGGGGTGACTCCTCTTTGTCTTGGCTAGACGTATAGTTGATTAGATCCATGTGCTAGCAACAATCTTGAAAAACCAGGTGAAAACTCAAACCTATCACTATTAATGGCGGTTGGCTCCGAACCTCAATGATGTTATTCAAGGATGTAGAGACTGCTATTTAACTAATATTCTAGCATATTTAAATGTGGGTGTAGGGGGTTAAACGGTGGTTGATTATGGACCACTATTTTACTTTTGAAATGTAGCCAAATTCTTCATGCACAATTCATCATGTTTTTCTTTGGATATATCTTTTCAATAATAACCAACATAATTAGACAATATTAACTCCAAAATAGGGGTAATTACATATGAATTAACAATAGAAAACATGATAATTTATACCCTTATCATTTCCCCTATACTTAAGTGTGTTGAACCAAAGGAGGTTCTGCTAGGTCGATTTGGTTCACTTTTTTAGCTCAAATAAATTAATCAATTAACATTCAATTCAAATTAAATATCAAAAAAATGCATCGAGTGATAAGAGAGAAAGAGCATTGAGAGTCTTCGAGAGTAAGAACATCATCCTTTGATCGTTGATTGCCGATGGAGGGCCCCTTTTCTTTCCTTCTTTTCATTACCAATGGCCTCCTCTCCATCCATTTCTCCCTCCTTACCCCCCTGTTCCCCTAATCCCCTTCTCCTCTTCCTAAAATTCTTCCTCCGTCCAAAGTTGGGGTTTCTCCAATCCTCCTATAAAATCTCTTCATCCCTCTCCTCAATCGCTTCTAACCCAAAATTAAAACCCTAATATCCCTCTATCCCTGATAATCAACCCTACACCTTCTCTCCCTTTCTCCAAATCCTTCTGTCCTCTAAACCCTAACCTAGATCTTTCATATTCTACCTTAAGACATTCTCCTCCTTCAAACCATAATTCCCCTCGGCATCCTCCCGAGTTAATCCCTTCAAACCCTAATTCTCTAAACTATTCCTCTGCCCTAAAGGAGTTACCTAGCACTATCTTTGTTAGTCTGAAGCTAGATCCCCCTCGTAAAACATGGGGATCCATTGTTTTCAATGTCGTGAGAGACCCACGAGAGGTGAAAGGCTTAACCTACTTCCCTATGGAGTTGAAAGACAATTGAATCCCTCCTATGGAGCTTGCCATGAAAGGTGCGGCCAAACTTTGAAGAACACTCATTTTTTTATCGATAAACGATATGCTTTCCTCGTTGTATAAGGTATTTTTTTGAAATCCTAGATGTCTTTTAGTCTATTGGAAATGCTAATTACTTCCTCAAATAAATTCTTATTCAAGTTTGATTTAGAAGATGGCATGAAGATAGTCCTTGACAAGGGACCATGGCACATCTAGGGTAAGCCCCTCTCCTTGAAAAAGTGGAGTCTAAATGCTGTGGAACATGAAGAGATTAGATTATCTCATGTTTAGACTCATTTTCATAATGTACCTTATGAATACTGGAATGATGAGGGTCTGAGTCGAATCTCTAGTTCAGTTGGGAAGCCTTTTATGATGGGTTCTCAGATACTTAAGAGGTCTCGAGTTAACTACGCCAGGATGTATTTGGAAGTTGATCTCAAGAAGAGCTGGCCTTTCTCCTTTGATTTAGTAACTTGCAATGAAGTTAGTGACTACTCCCTCAAGGAAATACAAGTAGAGTATGAATGGCAACCAATTCCATAAACTCAATTGAAGGAGTGGAAGCCTACTGGGAGGGTGTTTTAGATAGGAATGCAACCAGAGCTTCTGAAGGAGCCTTAACTTCCCCTCTTGTGGATGAGCAGGTCCCACCTCCTACTGTGAAAGAGTTGGAAAATTAAAATCAAAACCAAGGACAGGATCCTAGGTGCACTCAGAAGAACTTCCAGTTGTAGATGGAAATTCTGTCTATCAGGAAGAACCACACAATGCGATAGGTACTCAGATGACCTTAGAGCTGAGTCCACCTGCTATTCATATATTTACTCTTGGAGAATCTAGAGCAGTTGGGGATTCTGCCAATATGGAAGAGCAACTTGATGTAATAAGAGCTCAGAAGTCCGTAGAGGTATACCCACCTGATTCCTATGTTCCTGCAACTGGAGAATCTAGTAACCTTCATACCCCCTATATATCTGATTTGATTCTTAATGCTACTGCTGTGGTCCCTCAAAGTCAATTACAGATGATAGAAGAAGATATTAACTTCTTAGTTAAGAAATATAGGAAATATAGAAGGAAGGTCAGAAATTAGCTAGGTTTCTTATTCTTTGGTTCTTCGTTTCCCTTATAAATGAAGTTTTTTTTCGAATATTAGGGCTCTTAATAACTCTAAGAAGCAGTTAAGTGTTAATTCTCTTATCAAGTCTGTCTCTATTTCCTTTTTTTGTCTGATTGAGTCTAGAATCAAATATTCTGCTAATTTAAACAAAATTTGTTCTTTTCTATTTCCTATGGGCCTAATAGTAATAACTTATCCTAGAGCTCAAATGCTAAAATTGTGATTGTTTGGAATCCAAATGTCTTTAATTCTTTAACTTTATTGCCTCACACCCTAACCTCCTCCCAATTGTGGAGAAAGCCTGGGCAACTCTTGTTATGGGCATTCAAATGTTTTGTATGATCTCTAAGCTTAAGCTAGTTAAACACGCCCTAAAAACTTTAAACTCTCATGAAATTGGTGATCTTCATATTAGCATTGCAAATAGCTAGGCTCATCTTAATAACATTCAAAACTAGATAAATCTCTTTCCTAATGATTTGTCGCTTTTATATTAAGAGAGAGAGTATACTAGGTCTCTTTATCTTTCCTTAGCAGACCAAGAGAGCTTTTATAAACAATCTTCCTGCATTAAATGGTTGAAATAAACTGATAGAAACATTAAATTATTCCATCTGTCAATCCTGTCTAATAGGAATAGAAATAACATACACTCCATCACTAATAATAGTGGTCATAGGATTTAAAATTTTAATGAGATTCAAAATATTTTCCCAGACTTCTTTCAGAACTCCCTTGGAAACTCAAAGCCCACCCTATCGTTTAGGGTTCACTTTAGCACTATTTTGACCTCCAAGTTATCTAACACTAATGCAAACTCCTTACTTGTAGGAGTGTTTGCCCAAGAAATTCAGGATGCTTTTCTCTCCTTTCACTATAACAGGGCCCCTAGTCCGGATGGTTTTAATGCATTCTTTTTAAAGCAAACTTGGCACATTATAGGTAATGATATAACCTCTGATATCCAAGATTTCTTTGCTTATGGCCTTTTTCTCAAGGAAATAAATTCTACCGTTATCTCCTTTATCCCTAAATGTGCAAACCCTTCCTCCACTGTTGATTTTCGAACCCATTTCTTGTTATAACTTTATCTATAAGATAATCTTTAAAATCCTTGCCGATAGGTTAAGAGTCCTCCAACCCCAAATTATTAGTCCTAATCAGTCTACCTTCATTAAGGGGGAGGAAAATTAGAGATAATATTCTTCTAGCTCAACAAATCTTCAGGAATTATCACCTTAATAATGGTCATGAATGATGTGCCTTAAAAATTGATCTTAAAAAGGCTTTCAATTCTATTTAATAGGATTTTTTATTTGATGTCCTAATTGTTCTTGGTCTCCTTCCACTGTTCATCAATTGGATCAGGGAGTGCATCACTTCCCCTTCTTATTCAAATCTTAATACTGGTTCTTCCTTTTCCTTCTTTAGGGGAAAATCGGGTCTTCATCAAGAGGACCCATTTTCCCCTTATCTCTTCATTATTTACATGGAAGCTTTGTCTTGGATGCTTACCTTTTCCATAAACAGAAATGATACGTTTAATTACCACTGTAGATATTCTAAACTCAAGATTTCTCATCTGATTTTTGCTGATGATCTCTTATTATTGTGCCATGTTGATATAAATTCTATAAATTCCTTGTTTGATTGTCTTCACTTATTCTCCAACTTTTCTGGCTTGGAAATAAACCTAGATAAGAATCAGTATTTTTTTAAGGATTTGGATCATCTTGATCCTTTTATTAATCTACTTACTAGAATCCATAAGGGTAAGCTGCCTATCAAGTACCTTGGGCTACCCCTTTTAACTAAACATCTCTCAAAGCTAGACTGCT
>JAOXYD010121010.1:0-11207 GCA_028565735.1 Pinacopodium congolense | reverse complement strand
TAGGTTCCAATCTTGGTTTTAATTATAACAAAACATGTTTGATTACTAATGGTTAAGTTTATGATGATGATCTTAAAGATAGGTATGTTTCAAGAAAAATTCAAAATGGAAAGCTTGGAGTTTGAAGGTCAAATTAAAGATATTGGAAATTTTAATGATTTAGAACTTCAAGACATTATATAGGTTGTTTCAAATATGTTTGTAAGTTTTACTTTATATTCAACTGACCTAAGGGCTTAAGTTTGATCATGCATTGCATTTAAAATGTGAAAAGTGCATATTATCTAAATTTATAGGCTAAATCTTGTGTTTAAATTGATTTAAGGCATTTGATCATTCATATTGCCTCAATAAATGATTTGAAAATTGTTTGAAGTCTCAATTATCATTAGGAACTTGTTTAGAAATGTTTGGAGTCAATTTTGTAGTATATTTTATATTTTTTAGATAGTCAATGGTGGACTGGTCATCATCAACAACACCTTGCTTGAGTGCCATTATACCCCCATCTCCAGAAGCTATCAACGGCAAGCTGTTTTTAGAAACAGACTGTCCTCTTTCTAACATCTTAAAAACTCTTGTAAACCCTCCTTAAGCCTCCAAACACTATATATACTCTTTAGAAATGAATTTTAATACTCTAGACTCTCCAAAAACTAATAAGATATTCTGAATTTCTCAAAAACCTCAAGATGCCCATATTTTCATTGCACTTATTTTCAATCGATCTTTTGTCATCAATTTATGTTTCTGGTATGAAAATTTGTGTTTAATATCTTGATTGAGTGTTTAAGAGTTTATTTAATCCATCTTTTACATTTTAGAAAGCCTATTTCATCATATTAAAGATAGAACTCATTCATCTATCAAAACTGTATCTGTTGAGATTATTCTAGCTTGAATCTCGATTCCAGGTGATAAAACATATTTCTAAAATCGTGTTAGTGGAGTTTTCATATGGCTTAAGGTCTCTAGATTGTGTTTGAACCTTATTTCAAATTTTTTAGGCCTATTTAAGTTATCATTGAGCTAAAACTTTCATATACTTCAAGATAGCTCCTATTTTCACTGGTTTGAGTTTGATTTCGATTTCAACTGGCTTAGTCTATTTCTTTGTATTTGTTATTAATTTTTTATGCCTTTTTAATGTCTTAGGAGTCAAAATAATCTTAGTTTGGAATTTATGGTTGGATATTTAATTATTTGTATGAATTAGCTCATTTAGACATAAAAACTATCAAGTTTTTTATGTTCTTCATTCAATCACATTTTTAACCATATAAATCAATTTTGAGTGGATACATTTATTGTGGCTAGTTCATATAAGATGTTAGGAGTGCTCTAATATTTTTGGTTTGATTTTTAAGCACTTATATTTGTGTTTTGAGCTAAATATTCATAAAGTACTTAAACTATCTAGATTTTGTGATTAGCTTATCTTGATCACATTGCTTGAGCATATGCATGTTTTTATATTTAATTTCTACCACACTAAATTGTTTGGGCTTTCAAGATTGCCATCATTCATTCATATCATTTTTTGAAAGCTAAAGCCCTTAGTTTAATTGTGCATTGAGTGAAACACCTTTCAAGGTGTATTTAGTTACTTGAATTAGGGGGAATTGAGATTTTTGGATATTTGTGAATTGTATAGGCTTCTCTCTGCCTTGAAAAGATTTGGGTTAGGTTACTCTTCACCTTAGAAAGTAAGATTGTTGTTATTTGGGTTACTTTTCACCCTAGGAAAGTAAGATTGTAAAGGTTACTCTTCACCTTGTAAGAAGATTTTACTTGTTTGATTGATTAGTATAGAATCATCCAACAAGTAGTTAGAAAGGAGACGTAGCCTATCTTTGGGCTAGGTAAACTTCTTTAATTGCCTTGTGTCTTTCTCTTAGCTTAACCTATTGCATTCATTTTGATATTTGCATTATCATTCCATCTTAGGTTAAATCTTGGTTTAGTGATTGCATCTAGTTTCCAATTGACTTAGGTTTCTAGTCTGAATTAGCAAAAATATTTTAATACCTAATTTACCCCCCTCTTAGGTGCCATAGGGCTTACATTATCTACTATGTAAACAAGACCTTGGTTGGAACATAATTAAATTACACTACAACTGAAAAGGAGTTACTAGCAGTGATGTTTACATGTGATAAGCTTTGTTCTTATCTTTTAGGCTCAAAGGTTATTGTTTTTACAGATCATGCAATGTTTATATATCTTTTTTCCAAGAAGGATGCAAAAATAAGGCTTATTCGATGGATGCTATTACTTTAAGATCTTGATATTAAGATAAAAGACAAGAAGTGAGCAGAAAATGTGGTAGCCAGTCATTTATCGAGTCTTAAAGGAGGGGTGCACTAGGAAGAAGAAATCAATAAGAAATTCCCCCAGTGAATCATTATTGTTGGTAAATAACCTCTTTATTTCATGGCTTGTTGACATAGCAAACCATCTCACAGGTGGTAATATTCCTCTTAACTTGTCTTATCAACAACGAAAGAGATTTTATTTAAACACACTCTTTATTTTTATGAAGAATGGTCTTATATAAAATTTGTGCTAATGGTTTAAGTTGCATATGTGTTCATAAGGAAGAAATGGTCAAAATACTAGCTCAGTGTTATAATTTTATCCTATACAGAACATCATAGAATGAACAAGATGGCAGATCATGTATTAGAGTGCAGATTCTTTTGGTCAAACTTATAAAAGGATGGTGGGGAATATGTGATGAATTGTGAAGATGCCAATGAGTGGAGAATATTCCAAAGATAGACAAGATGCCTCTTTCCAACATCTTGGTGGTTAAAGTGTTTGATGTGGAGGGTTGGACTTCATGGGACCCTCCTCATCCTCTCTTGGAAATTCATATATTCTGGTTGGTGTAGACTATGTTTTAGTAGGCTGAAGCGATGACAACTCCAACCAATAATGGTAAAGTGGTACAAAAATTTATAAAGCAGATATTTAATAGGTTTGGAATTCCAAGAGTAATCATAATTGATAGAGGAGCACATTTTTGTAATAAGCCCTTTTATGCACTTCGCAAGTAATATAAAGTTTACCATAGAGTGGCTACATGATACCATCTATAAACAAGTGGTCAAATGGAGGTTTTCAGTAGATAGTTGGAGAGAATTCTAAAGAAAATAGTGAATGGTTTAAGGAAGGATTCGGCTTTGAAGCTAGACGCTGCATTATGGCATATGAAACCTCTTTCAAGACATCTATAGGTATAACCCCATTTTAACATGTTTATGGAAGTTTGTCATTTATCAATGGAGCTACAAAATAAGGCATATTGGGCTATCAAGACATTGAATTCCTATGAGAAGTCGATGGGTGAAAAGAGACTCCTACAACTCAATCAATTGGAGGAGTTAAGATTCAATGCTTATAAAAATGCAACGTTGTATAAGGAAATAGTAAAAGGGATGGCATGATGTTAATATCAAGAAGAAGGACTTTAAGAGTGGGGATTTGATATTTTTTTTCAACTTGAGACTTCATTTTGAATGGTTTAAGGAAGGATTAGGCTTTGAAGCTAGACGATGCATTATGGCCTATGAAACCTCTTTTAAGACATCTATAGGTATAACCCCATTTTAACTTGTTTATGGAAAGGTTTTTCATTTATCAATGGAGCTAGAACATAAGGCATATTGGGCTATCAAGACATTGAATTCCTATTAGAAGTCGATGGGTGAAAAGAGACTCCTACAATTTGATCAATTAGAGGATTTAAGATTCAATGCTTATAAAAATGCAACGTTTTTATAAGGAAATAGTAAAAGGGATGGCATGATGTTAATATCAAGAAGTACTTCAAGAGTGGGGATTTGGTATTGTTATTTAACTTAAGCCTTCATTTATTTTCGAGTAAGCTTAAGTCCCAATAGAATGGCCCTTTCAAGGCTATACATGTCTATAAGTATGGCGCCTTAGAATTAGGGAATGAAAAAGGAGAGATATTCAAGGTTAATAGCCATACATGCAAAAAGATAATTTCATTGTGAACAAATATTGGAATCACCTTACTAGAGAAGATAATATTAGCTCACGCAATGTACCTAATGCCCTTTCTAAGAGTACCGAACACTTATTGTTACATAAATCCATGTGCCATAATGTTTTTAATAAATCTAAAAGTAACAAATGTTTTACTAAGAAGTTGCTTTTCTTATAATTTATGGATACTAAACATAAGGTTTAAATATCTTATCATATTTTTCATTATTTCGTTAACATCATTACAAAGAAAAGCAATCTCTTAGGCATGTGTATCATTATTATTGTTCTTACTGATTAATTTGGTGTGAATTCAGATGATCTAACTCTTATTATTTTTTAATACTTTAATCCTATTTATCTACGACGAGATAAGATAATACATGCATTTTTCAAGGCATTTTGATTGTGAGTGTGCATTTTATGGATTCATTATGTGCATTTTGTTATGTTATGTGGGTGTTGCATTGTTCTTATGCATATGTTTAAGGGACTTGATGGTATGAAATTTAAAGGAATTGGTTCAAGTTGGCATATGTTTATTTAAATAGTGAAGAAGTATTATCTTGTAAAATTTTCATTTGAGTGTCTTTCTATTTAATTTGAAATTTAACTAGGATATTGTATCTATTTTTCATTTAATACACTTGTTTAGATGCACTTTGATTAAATTAAACTTAACTTTGTAGGCATCATTAGTAATTTATCATGGGAACAAAATGATTAGGAAGAAATGATGTAGGTTAAAATTTTTTAAAGTAAAATGAATGTTAAATGAATAAATTTGTTACTATGTCGTCCTTAGTTACAAGTTACGGTTAAGAGTAAAGATAGTAGCCAGTTGTGAGTTGTGATATAATTGAGTAACTAAGGGTGTTTACGATAAAATGTTTACCTTCATTTCATCAAGATAAATGACACTCCAACTAAGTTCAAAAGAACATATCTTAGTTGAGTAACTGGGATATATTTATGACCAAATGTTTTCCCTCATTTTAAAAGACTAGGGAAGTATTTAAAGAAATTTGAATATATTATGCTTAAATTTAAAGCAAAAGCCTATTGATCTTTGTGAAAAATGTCAAAACATGATCACCAGGAGTTACTGAGTGATAATATACCTTTTAATCTGGTAAAGAATGTCTAATGCATGCTTAAAGTGCCTTAGATGTAGGAATAGGATGATAGTGTCATAATTAACATGTTTATTCAATTCAAAGACATTTTATTGCAAATGGAACAAGTTAATATTTTAGATCTTCTTGAATGATTGATGTTATTAGGAGGGCTAATTTTATTAGATTTGATGCCATTATTACTATTGTTATCATTGTTGCATGATTGTATGGTTGATGTGTGTTTTATTTGTGATTTTGGTTTTGCATAGGGATAAGCAAAGGTTTAAATGTGGGGAAGTTGATGATAGCAGTCATTTCATAGTGATTTCCATGATATTTCAATGTAAATTCAACCCTAATTTGTTGTTTAATTGTTTAATTATTTTATACATTATTGAATTTGTAGATTAACCTCCAATTGAAGTGAAAATAATAAAAAAATATGAAGTTTGGAACAAAATAGGATTTAAATAGGGGGCTTAAATCAACCCATTTTTAAGTCAGCAAAACTCGCGTTTAAGTTAGTTTTGGAAGTAAAATGCAAGTAGCTAAACAATGTTGTTTGAGTCCTCTTCAAGTGTTGGTTAAGTACTTGTTAAGACATTTCCAACTGGATTTTCTTGTTCTTTCTCTAGGTTAGGTTTTCTTTTCCAACTTTGTATTGGTATTTTCATGTTGTTTTTAAGGATTGTAGAAGTTTGTAAATGTGATTGAAGACTGTATAACAATTTGGAGTTTCATTTGGTTTAATATAAACCCTTTAAATCATTTTTTTCATATTTTTTAAAATCATTTGTTTTATACCCTTTCTTTACATATATTCAAGAACATGTTGTTTAAGGTTGAATATGATTGTTCTTTGTTATATATGATGTTTTAATATGGATTTAAGCTAAGGACATGTTATTAAATGGATTAATTAAGTTCCTATAAATGTTGGATGATAATCTTTGTTTTGAATACTTAAAGCTTATCTTAAATGGGCCACTTAAGATAAAAGCAATAGATGATTAAGGATCCGAGAAATCTACTTTAATCATTGGAAAATTTTTTAAATAGCATGTTTTAATCAATGAATGAACAAACTTTGGTTAATTATAAGGGCGCTAATATAGAAATAATGTATTTTAGGTTAAACTTCTTGAACTTTAATCCTGCTTCCTATAGTTATATGTGGACCAAACCATAGAATAGGAATGTTAGAGATAAGGCATTGATTTAACCGTAGCTTTGTCTTTAGTTAGTAAAGATACCCCAGATTAGATATTCCAACCTTATCATAACTTAATTGAATCATTTAAAGCCTAAGCCTTAGATAATTAATCAATTTATTAATCTTTGAAGCAATTTAGAATCCTTTACATTATTTGGAAGTTCTTAAGATTAATTTAAACGTTCTAACCTTCTTAATTTCACAATCTTGAGTTATCTAGATAATTGTAATCTGAGTGACCTAGTATTCACAATAATCTACTTTATTACTTGTTGACTAGTATACTTACCATAATAGTTGGTCTTAATTTGATTTTTATTTGTATGATTAAAGATTGATTTATTTTAACTTTTTTAGTCTTAAACCAACCAACAGTTGATAAGTTTTCATTAAAGTATGTTTGCTTAGTTGTTAAGTGTGTTATTATGATTATTTAGGATGATAATGATGTGTTTATGTTTACTTAGTTGTTAAGCATGGTATTTTGAGTGTTTATGATGATGATGATGATGTTTTGGGACTTAGATTTATATTATTTTAATGTTCTTGCTATTTTTTATGTGTTTTAAGTGATAAATGTTAATATTGGGCATGAATTTGATCTTATTTATATGGATACTTAATGTGTTTTCATTTGGAACTGATTTAGGAAGAAAAGAGGAGAAGAAGGAGAGAAAAGTGGAGAATCATGCATTACTATCATGGCTAACCCATGATCATGATAGAAATGATAAGATGCTTTAAGCTTCTCTACCATGATTGGGGCATAGGCCATGATCATGGCCTTCATGGCAAACAACGCACGTGGTTTCCACATCTTTTCAAGCTTTTGAACTATTTTAGGGACTCGAGATGACTTGAAATCCTAAGAGCCATCCGTCGAGTCTTCAGAAGTATTTAAAGACAAAGAAAAACAAGTTGCAGTAACCAAAAAGAGAGAACAAGATCAAACAAGGAATTCAATAAGATCCCAATTTTCTAGATTTTTTGCATAAGGGCTAGAAGAGAATGATCATTAAGTTGCATCTAGTTTCTTATCTCTTTTCTTTCTTACCTTTTTTATGATTAATCCAAATATTGGGGGGTTAATTTACATCATAACTATTTCAAATATAGTTGGGAATATTACTAGCTATCTAAGATGTTGCTCTAGAAGAGCAAAGACATATATTCTCTCTAACTAACTCCTTTAATCTTGCATTTTAAGGGAACTTATGTCTAAAATTTGAATACTTAGGGAGTAGACTAAAAGGGCTTATTTGTTCGTAAATATCAAACTATAGATAGGTTCACTCACCATTTCCAATTATATGTTTAATTTTAATTTTGATTTATCCTTAATTTTAAGTATTTGAATCATATTCCAAGAGGAGTTTTCTTTTGCTTTAATCTCCCATAAACTTCTTCCTTTCAAGAATTGGAACAGACCTATTTCATAAAGACTCCTTATCACTGAATATCATTTAAATTCTTTTGCAAGAGTAGTTTTAGTGGCTAAGTTACTTAACTTGAAACCCAATCCTCTGGCTTCCTTTTGAATGTAGATATCCTTCTATATGACCTTCACTTGACCTTTATTAAGAGCTTAGAAAGAGCATAGGAAGTTCTTTAACATCCTATTATTAGTTATGGTGAGTTCTTTGGGTAAGGCATTTGAGAGATCTAATATGAAGCTATATGTGATAGAATTGAGATGACTAGTTGTAGTCTTCTAACATATGATATTACATAAAACTCTAATTTTTGTTTGGATTTTCCTTGACAAAGGTGTGTAATTCCTATAGGAAGGTTTACTAGCTATGATAGGAACTCCTAAATATATAAAAAGTAACTGAGAAACTGTCATATCCAGAACTTAAGAGAATCTATTAACTTGATACAATGCACCTATAAATAAGAAAATGAGACTTTTCTAATTGTTAATGGCTAATCCAAAAGGCATCTTGAATTCATTAAAGGCCTTTTTTAGGGTTATAATATAAGGTAAATGAGCTCCAAAAATTAGTATTAGATCTTTAACAAAGGATAAAGAAGTTATTCTTAACTCCTTACATTTGATGTGATAAACAAAGCTAGGTTTTGAGGAGATTCTATGAACTGTAAACCTATATAAAAGACTTATATACATAAAGTGAATACATAGGGGAAAAGTGGATCCCCTCGCTAAGTCATCTTCTCCTTTGAAAACTGATCGTAGGATTTTAATTCACTATGACATTATAAGATGTAGTTGTAACATATTACTGGATCCACGTGATGAATTTCTTTAGGAAACCAAACACTTTCAAGACTTCAAATATAAAACATCAATCAACCAAGTCAAAGTATTTTTGTAAGTATATTTTTGATGCATAATTCTAAGAACCTCCTTTGATAATTTTTGAACATCACTTGAGCAATAAAAATTTATCACCAATGAGTCTTCCTTCTATGAAAGCTACTTGTGAAGTATCTATTATAGTTTTTAGTATTGTCGTCTATCTTGAGGCCATATCCTAGAAATGACCTTGTATAAAGTGATTAAATATGATATTGACTTGAAACCCTTTAATAAATAGGTATTATGCATCTTGGGGAATAAGCATAGATAAGTTCTCTTAATTTCATTCAATATGCTTTTTGTGTGAAAAAATTCCACTACTACATCAATTACAATACTTCCTAACATGTTCTAAGTCCTTTGGAAAATAGTTTATTTAGTCCATTATGGCTTGGACCCTTTTTTAAGTTGAGGTGCTTCATAACTTTCTCCACTTCCTTTCTATCTATAAGTCTAATAGGATAGGAAGCTTGCTATTAATTTATCACTAGAGGTATGAATTCAGTAAGAGTCTATTTAGAGGATTGATAATTAGCTTGGAGTTTAAGTAGATTTTTAAAATAATTGAAAGCTTCCCTCTTCCATTCTTGTGGTTAAAACATTCTATTTTTATATGGTTAATGAGAGTTGTCATTTTATTAGTATTCATTTTAGAAAGGATAGACTAATGAAAGAATGCTGAGTTACTATCCCTTTCCTTTAATCATTGATATCCTAAACCTTTTTGCCAATGGAGATTAATGAGCTTTTAGTAGATCAATGTAATCCTTTATTTCATTCCATGACTGTTATGACATTCCCCTTCCCATTTCTATAGAATTCATGATTAAGCTTCCTGAGTTCAACTTTGACTGCTTATAGTTTCCTGATTTACATTTATTGACCATAGCCTTACACTTGCTTGTCTAGGACCTTTTTAACAACATCTAAGAATCCTTCCACAAAAATTTTTAAAAAATCTTTTAATATGAATGGAAAATACTTGATGTACTAATCAAATTAGTTATGAATTTTTGTAGATTGGTGATCTAAAGTGAGAGGGCTACTAAACAGGGCCTTCCTATTAGGAAACTCATTTAATTAGTGAGCATTTAACATTACTCTATCGAACTGTTTCCTTATCAAGTATGTGCTAGCTTATTTATTGATCTATGTTAACAGATTTTTTTTAAAACCTTAGGTCAGTTATTCCTAATGATGAAACACATTCTCTAAAGTACTTATAAGGTATATTTATAGAGATGGTGCCCTCTAATTTAGAGGAAAAAAGAGCTGTATTAAAGTCACCAATTGATGTCATTTAGGGCCAAAAATTGGTATTAGAAAGTAAGTCTGACATTAGATTAATTCTAACGAATTAGTGAGGAAAGACAAAATGGCACACTTCATGAACATTGTAGGTTCTTCACACAATCTAGATGGTCATAATCCACATTGAACACTTTACTTTGATAGGAATAATTACATGTATTGGAAAAATAAGATGAGATGCTATCTTATGGGAGAGAATATAGACTTGTGGATAATGGTAACTCAACCTTACACAATGCCTACCAAACTCATAGAAAGCGATTTAGTTTTAAAAAAAGAAAATGAGTGGAATCTAGATGAAAGGATGTCAATATCTTTTAATAATAAAGCTATCTTATATTGTGCCTTAAGCATGGAAGAATATAATAGAATTACTATATGTGAAACTGCATATGACATTTGGCACACTCTCGAGATTACTCATAAAGGTACGAACCAAGTCAAGGAGACCAAAATAGGTATGCTCACTTAAGATTATGAACTTTTTTGTATGATGCATGATGAGACCATTTCTTCGATGTATGCTCGTTTCAATAATATTATTATTGCACTAAAAAGTCTAGGTATGACCTACTCTAGTGTTGAGTTGTGTAGAAAAATTCTAATGTCCTTGGCAAAGACATGGAAGACAAAGGTGACGCTAATACACGAAGTGAAGGACCTCAACATACTCCCTCTCGACGAGCTCATCGGATCATTTTTAACATACGAGATGAGGATGAAAAACATTCAAGAGGAATAAGAGGTGCCAAGGAAGAAAAATTTGGTGTTTAAAGTAAGCAAGAATGGGGAGAGCGATAATAAAGAATCATCGGTTAGGAGCAAGAACGAAAAGCTTGCACTCATTACAAGAAGGCTAAAGAAATTCATGCGAAATGCCTTAACGTGCCAAAATGGTACCTCTTATTCAAAGTTTAAATTATCTATCACAACATGTTTTGAGTGTGGTGAAAAGGGACATTTGAGATCACGATGCCCACAACTACAAAAAGAGGAAGAAATAGTTGAGAAGAAGGAGAAGTGAAGAAAAGAAAAGAAGGATTTCAAGAAGAAGAAACCATTAAGAGCCTCATGGTCCAAATCAAGAGATTATGAAGAGGAAGAAGTTGCCAATATGTGCTTTATGGCACACAACGGGGTATGCCCTTCTTTTAGTGAAGATGAATGTGGTTATACATGTGATGAATTGTTAGAACGTATAGAAAAATTAACTATAAAGAATAAAGAATTG
>JAOXYD010120999.1:0-11207 GCA_028565735.1 Pinacopodium congolense | reverse complement strand
TTCCTAACATCATAGATTGAATTACTCACTTTTACATGTGGAATTGATTTTTATTATTTAGGCTAGAGATTAAAAAAGAATGAAATATTTTAAATGCATTTACGATTTGATGTGATTAATTACTTTTATAACATTTCCACACGTCGTTATTTTTTAAGGATGAAGAAAGAATTTTCACTAATTGCCTTATTAATTTTGAAATGATTTTCCTATTTTTATATCCTATTATGAAATTGATGATGAATTAATTTTCTTGAGGATAAGAAAATGTTTAATTGTGGGGGAATTGTTAGGGGTTAAATTAATTGCATTTTAAATGATTATTCGATGAATTATACCCCTAATTATGTGTTTAAACAGTTGATTTTTGTCTTATTATGCTTAAATTGCAGGATGTTGATCAAAATTTGAGAAAATTTACAAAAAGATCAAGAATTGACTCAAATATGGACCATCAACATGGGTTTGACAGCCCCAATGTGAAGGATTATCAACCTGTCATTAAACGATTAACAGACCCAAGGTGAAGAAGTCAAAATTCAACCATCAACGGTGGTCTACATCTTACCGTTATACATTAGCTAGCATGCCATTGATAAAACATTCAATAATATCTACTTCAAATCTCTAATTTTACGACTCTATCATTTCTCCATTTAATGTTGCTATCTGTTAGTATAAATTTGGAGTCGAGAAAACCTAAAAAGTGGAAGAAAACAAACTCAACATGTAATTAAGGAGAAGAATTCATATATGAAAATTAGAGAGAGTTGCTCTCTCTTCTCTCTTAGTTTTTATTAGAGTTTCTTAGCTTTAAATACTTGTAATTCGAGTTATATTATGTTTTCTGAGTTGTTACTTGTTGAAGAACGTTGCGAAGACATATATATGTGTTTCTAAACCATCAAAGGGGTTCCAAACTCAAATTAATGTTGTATTTCTTTTGTTTTCCAGATTGATCAAAGTTCATGTTCTTATGTTTACATTCTCTTATGTCCTTTGGTTTTTCTGCAAGTTATTGTGGGTTTTGAAGCTGTGCTATTGTCTAGATCACGTTGAGGAGTTTAAGGCTTGTCCAGGAGCTTTCTAAACCTGTTTTTGTAACTTCTAAACTTAGTATTCTAGCTTATATTTTCGGATCTATCAAAGTATGTGGCTTAAGATGTATGTTTTGTATGCTTTGATGATCATGAGTAGTTAAATCCATTTTATAGCTTAGGATTGGTGTTTTAACGTTTTAAGAGAGCTTGAATGCATGTTTAAAGGTCTAATTTTGTTTATTGAAGGTCAAAAAATTCTGATTTTAGGTTGGCCACTTAAGATTAGAATGAGAGATAATCTAAGACTTGAGAAATCAACTTAGGTTGTTAGACAAATCAATAAACAACACAAATCAATCAATGCATGACCAAACTTTGACTATTTGTGAGAGTTAGAGATCTGAGACCATAAATCCATAAATCAACTTCTTGAAATTAAAAACCATTGACTAGATTTAAAGCATAACCAAACTTTAAACTAAGTTTAATGGAGAAATGGCATAAAACTTAATCATAGCTTTGTCTAAAATTCATGAAGGAACTCTAATTCAGCCTTTAAATTTGTTAAAAGATTGATTAATTCATTAATCACCTAATCCTTAGCTGAATTCCATAATTTGATAATTTTTAGTAATTTATAAATCATTTTTTAATTTAAAATTGTAAGGTTTGAAGCATAGTAAGATAGTTTAGTAGTTTTTCATCTTTTAATTAATTAAATTGAAATTTCCTAGATAATTGTAATCTAATTAATCTGATACTTAACCAATCACAAGTTCCTTGTGGGTTTGACCCTTGGAGTCTTAAAATTACTCTGTTATATTACTTGTTCGATAGTTACACTTGCCTTTCGTAATATTGGGTTTTAAGTAAATTTATTTTGGTTTTCAAAGCAAAATTGTTAAAAGCACTCCACATTTCTTAATCACACAACTAACACTTAACAATACTCTTAGTGCTCTTTCTGACATGACATTGGCACTTTCAATTTACATTATGTGAGATGATATATTTTTTTATTATGAACATATTTGAAGATATTGCTTCTTGAGAAATATCTATTTAGTAAACCTATAGGATGAGAAAAGTTTAAAAATTAACCTTAAGGATCCATATTAGTATGGGTAACTAAAACATATTAATTCTTTTGTATTGTAGGCTAAACATAAAGTGATATCAAGTTCATATAAAATGAAGATCCTAAAAAGGTATCCTTCAAGTACCCAATAAGGGGTATCCAAAAATTTATACCGAATGACATCTCTAGTAAGTGGCAAATGGTATCTCAATACAAAAACTCTTAAAGAGTCCTCTTATGAGCTAATTAAGTATGTATATTATTGAACTAAGAAAGGAGAAGAAAATGACATAACCATTAGAATTGTAAAATTGATTGAAGAATATTGACTTTGTAGAGATATCTTTGTATTTGCATATATATATATATATATATAGGGAGATTAGTCTCCAGAATATTGTTGATGATACTTAAATGTTGTTTACGATATTCAAATTCCTTATATGCTTTTATTGTTCCATGCCTTAGTTTCATTATATTGATTAAAAGGCAATGATATTTACATGATACATAGATAAAGTGGAAAAGAATGCTGATATTAAAAGTGATGGTTTAAATGATGCATTAATCAAAGAGTATATATTTTGCATGACTAGGATAAATTTTGAAATTTTGTAAAATTATTTGTGAATATGATTTTGGATAATACCTTCTTAGAAGAGAGATATTAGCAACATATTTTCCTTGTGTAGAGGGAGCATTTAGATGTATTTGTATATTTGGATGTTGGATGTTTGAATGATAACATTTGAATCATGTTTAGATCTCCTTCATATGTATTTTGTATATTTGGATGTTGGATGTTTGAATGATAACATTTGAATCATGTTTAGATCTCCTTTATGCTTCATTATTCCTTTTCATTCCAATAAACGTGCATATCTATATTCTTTTTTTAATATTGACAAAAAGGGGTAAAATGTGATATTAATTTCTTTTTTGTAGAGGGACTAATGTTTATATGATCCATAAATTTAAGCTGAGTATGTGAATTGAAAATTATTTATTTATAAATAAAATTTTAATGATTTAAAAAAAAGGGGGAAGAATTTAGTGATATTAGATTAATGGGGAGTCATATGATTTGCCTTGCATATGTTTTGAATTTTATATTTCCCTAATATCATATGTTTTGTAATCATAAAAAAAGGGAAGATTGTTGAACCAAAAGAGGTAAAAACACATTTGTTACAAATGATTTACTTGTGATGAAATCTCTTTGAAAAGATAAGAAAATTGATCCATTCAAATATAAGTTCATAGAACCTAAAAGATTTGCATCTTAAAGTATATAACAAATGAAAGCTAAAGATGAAGCACAAATAAAGTATGAGATGAAGATCAAGTTTGTTAAGTTTAAATAGGTTATGCTTTGTAATTTATGTTGTCATATCTGGATCATCTTTAAGGGCTCAATTATACATATACACATATATTTTGCTTATAGATTGCATAATCAAGAGGAAATATTTTGGGTAAATTTTTAAAAAATCCTCTTGATTAATTAAATTATTTTAAGGAACATATTATGGTAATGTTTTTGGAAATTTGGATGTGTTAGGAAAAGGTTTAAATATGATAAAAACTAGTTTCTCGATAGATTGATCAACAAGTGCTAAGTTGAGTGGTTAACCAATATGTGGTTTTTATAGAGACTTGTCAATCAGTAGTGTTGAGTAGTCAACTAATGGTTGAGATTGGTCAGCTTATAGGTCATAGTGGTTAACCAATGTGTCACATAATTAGCTACTATAGTTAGTTTCTAATGAAAAAAAAATGTGTTTAATGAATTTTAATACATTCATCAGTGGCAAACAATTATTTGGTGGATTTTCACCTATCAGTGGGTGTTTTGGAATGTGTAAAATTTGTTCAATTAAGTTATAAGTAAATTAAGAGCATCGTGTGATCGAATTGGGTATGACTATACTCTTGAGGTGTCTTCGTACATTCATATTTAGTTGTGTTATGAGCCTTTTTTTCAAACACTTTGGTTAGTCAATTAAGATAGTTTTTTAATGTGTTTTTATTGCGGATTTATTGATATTAAACAAGATTATAGTAAAGTTTATAGCAAATGGTTAAAGAGTGAATATATATGAGGTTAGTATGTTAAACTACTATAAATTGATGCCTTTCTCTTTTTGTACTCATTTACTTAATTTACCCCCTCTTAAATGCCATATAGCTTTAACACAATATGTCGTCCACATATAAGATAAAAAACACAAAGTTGATCTAACTAAATCGTACTAAATTTGAAGTATATATAAGAGTTAAAATTTTTTCTTCAAAATCTAAAGGTGCATACCACCTTGTCGAATTTAAAGTATCATTATCGTGATGTTTACTTTAACCTATAAATTGACTTCCTCCTTCTATAAACTTACTACTCCTTCCCTTCCCCTCAAAATCTTTTGATTGTTACATATAAGTGTCTCTCATATATCATCATTCAAGAAGGCTATTTTAACCTTACTATGGTGAAGCCAAGATCAAAATAAGTTGTTAAAGTTATGATGACTAGAAATAAGTCCTAAGGTGAGAATGGGGAAAAAGTTTCAGCGCAGTGCATTCTCTTTTTGATTGTAACCTTTAGTCATAAACCTTGTTTTAAACCTCTAAACATTGCCTTTAAGATATCTTTTGGTATTTAACACCTACATGTAACTAATGTGTTTAAATATATCTAAATTATTAACTCCTAAATTACTTGTTATATACATCATTTCTTCCCCTATAGTCATCATTCATCCATCAAAATGATTGGAATTTATTACTTCTTTATAGGTCAAAAGGCCTATAATGTCTTTTAGAATATAGTCACCCATATAAATAATAAAATCATCAAAAGTTGTAGCTCTCCTATGTGAGACCTAAACATTTTAAGTTTTTATGTTTATAAATTGTTAAAATTCAACACCTTAGGGACATTTTTTTACATAGTATTTATTAACTGAGATATAGATTGATATTGTATGCTTAAAAAGTGTATACTTGATTAATTTAAGTGATAGCACTTAAGGAAGAAGGAAATATTTTATGAAAAAAGTATATTGGTTTTGTTATTGGACTAAAGTTATTAAAGTAGGATTTATTTAGGCTTATTAGTTGGTTAGTATACCCTACTAGCCAATCAATATTAGGCATCGATATATGTTGGTTAATTATTGTCTAATATTTGATGACAAGTACGTTTAAAAACTACTTTGTGTAGTTAATTTCAAAGATAATAGTCACTATTTTTATGAGAAATAAAATTTAAAACTTAAAAGAATAGCAACATGGAAGGTTTTAGAGCCAAACTAGAAAGGAAAGGATGGTGATCCCAATGGAATACATTAGCATTAAGAGGATTTTGGTAGTATTTGAACCTTTTCAAGAGATAGAAAAACTAAATTAGGATATATTTTGTAAAAAGTAGGTAGTATGTTCCAACTGGTGTCTATTGGTTTTTATTTCTCATATTAAAAACTTTATTAGTTGCTAATTAATTATTTGCTTGCTTTAATTCTTTATGTAAATTGGTGACAGATCTTAATTAGAGACACTTATTAAAATTAGGTTTTTTGTTAAATTGATAATATTAAAGGTTGGGTTTATTTAAATTATATTTTTAATTTTTTTATAATTATATAGATTAATAGGTATGTGACTTATGATTTATGGTGCCATTAATCACTTATAACTACTTCAAAATTACATTGTCAATGCATATCTATAGTTAGGTGTCCTATATGCATGTTGGATAGGTTAAATGATTAAATTTTGTTGTTTACGTGATTTAAACCCCTAAAAGTGAAAATTTAAGCATATCTGTGTATGATTTTGTGATAATTTATAATTAGTTGGGGCATAATAGCTAGTGCTTAATTGATGTAGGTATCGATCTGTTACTTAGGGTAATTTAGTTGATGCTTGAATAGGATATATAAAATTCCATTAATAAAGTCAAATCAATTGACACTGGAATGAGGCGTATCATTTTATTAGTCGAGGTGAATTTTCTAGCACCTACCATGGGTAGATGCCACTTGTTTTAGTTGAAACCATATAGTTGAGTTTGGAATGATTGCTCTAAAATATTGCATTAACATGACTTTTTCCTTAGAATCTATTTCAAAGAGGTTGGTAATGCCATTCATACATATAGTGCATGGATAAAAATGGTTTTTATCCTTTATATTTATTTTACATTTTGTAACTTAGTAATATACTACTTAACCTATGCTATTAAAGGTAACAAGTTGATTGAGGAAAGTATAAGGAAATAGGAGAGCTTGAGTTGTGTTTTATCTTACATTGATCATGATTTTTCATATATAGATATTTTCTTTATTTTTAATACACTTCTAAAATTTGTTTTGCTATGTACTACTTCAAGTTTGATTTATGGAAGGTCGATCATTATGTTTAATATTTTTTATTAAGAGTTTTTATATATATGATATTTGTAAGAATGTGATAGGTTAGCCTTAGATTGATTGAAGGCTAGGATGTTTTAGTTTATAGGATAACAGATTTTTTTTATATACAAAAGTTCTAGGTTTAGGATTAGGAGTAGGATTTGGAATGTAGTAAGATAAGTAAGGGTAGATAAAGAGTGTTTATATAAACCTTTCAAAAATAAATATATAAATTTCTTATAATTTTATATAGGAATTTTCTCACTAATGTCGCTTTAAGAATGGTTTGATTGGGGGGAGGGACATTATGTTTCGTAAGATTATCAACAAAAGTAAGTAGACTTTAAACACAGACTAAGAGGATTAATTTTATTAGATAGACCAGATAGAATGAGTTAGGTGGGATAGAAGAACCCTAGATTTTTATGTTACTCATTACTTTTCATTTTGAGGGTTCTCCTAGTTTTCTCTCTTTCTCCTTGACCATTAAAGATCAATTTTTTATTCTTAGTTGAAGAAAATTGAAGCCATGGAACTTTATATATTATGAAATATTTTGATTTTTATTACTATACAATTTGTTTGATTAAGTATGAGACTTTCTTTTATTTTATATTTATAATTGTTTCAATTAATTGCTAGGGTGCACACTAGTTTATTAATTGTAATGATCTATAACTAGGTTAGATATTTGACCCATAATTGTTCAATCCCTCTAATCAAAGTGGCAAATAGGATTTAATAATTTGCTACCTCAAGAATTCTTATTTCTTAGGTAGAAATTTTAACTAAGTTGAGCGTAATTGCTTGTGCATGTTATTTCTAACTTCACTAGTCATTTTAATTTTTAATTCCATTATATAATTAATTTTAAATTGTATCTAGGTTTATTAAATAATAAGGGTTAATTAGATCATATGTTGAAGATTAGCTAATCATAAGGAAAAATAAGAATTAAGTTTTACAATAAATATTTAAATTATAAATTAATAATTTTATGTATTAATGAATAATCGATGTTTCAAAGGTAGATGCGACCTATGACCAAGGATAGTTTAATTGATTAATTTTTGTGTTAATTATTCACTTTTCATTTAAAATTATTAATTTAATAAAAATCCCTTAGCTTATTATTTTACTACAGATAATGATACATTGCATAAGAACTCCTCATGGGAATGATCCTTACTCTCTTATAGTAATTTTTTTTTGTTATAGGAGTTAGGCTTTGTATTTTAGGCGTAGGTGACATGAACACCAAAAATTTAATGCCATTATTGGGGAATTCTTGATTGTTTACGTTCATTATCAGATCATTAAAAGAAAGTGAATTATAATCTGATCTAGAGATCAAGAAGACCGTAAATAGATTAAGGAAGGAGACCAAATAAAGAAGACAACAACTTAATTTAACTTGTGAAAGGGAATAAGATAATATAATGATTGAAAACAGAACTTTGAGAAAGCATATTACCTCATATTTGAATAAAAAAATCACACTGGATCACTTTTTCCAATTTTAACATTGATACTACTTTTCAATTAAAACATGAGTTAATTGAACTTTTAACAATTTTCATGGTTTTATAGGTAAAGATCCACACAAAAATCTAAAGAAGTTTCATATAGCATGCATGTGTATGAATCCTAATGGAGTCACCAAGTAGCAAATCAAGTTTAGAGCCTTCCCCTTCTTTAAAAGATGATGTATAAGATTGGCTTTTTTACTTACCTGCTAGAAGCATCACCACTTGGCATAAAATAAAGAGGCTATTCTTATAAAAAATTTTCCTTAAATTTAGAGCTACTAGTATTAGAAAGAAATTTGTGGTATCAGGCATTATAGTAGTGAATCATTATATAAGTGCTAGGAGCATTTCAAAAAGCTTTACACGAGCCGTCCATATCGCCAAATCAGTAAGTAGCTTTTATTGAATATTTTATGATAGATTTCTATCAATTGATATAAATATGATAGATGCAACAAGTAAAGAAGCATAGGTGGATAAAACCTCTGAAGCAACTCAAATCTTATTGCTAACATGGCATCTAACTCATAATAATTCAAAACTAGATCAAACAAGTTATATAGACATGTCGATGGGGTAAATGTATCTTCTTTTAAAAATTGACTATACGACCTAACTTCTTTTTATTATTAATTAGCTATAAGAAAGACAGAAATAAAAAAGACTTATGAAATATGTTTAATGGTTGGGCATCCAATTGATATATTTCCAATCCTACAAGGGGAATCTTATGTGCAAGTTAATACAGTAAGTGGGTTTTTAGGATAACTGTAGGGAATCATAACTCCTATTTGAAGGCATATAATAAATGTTAGAGAGACCACTCAAATCTTGATTATGGAAATGCAACCAATGCACTAACCTCCATATCATTTGTAGTAAAGTCGATAGCCCTACCCTCCTATATGGTCAAATCATAGCTCAATTAAGGACGTCTTTTAAGGACATTTTTTAAAATTTAGCTACTAATACTTTGAAACTTTAGAAGGAGGTAAGACCCAATATTTAAATTTTAAAGACCAAATGAGTCAGATGTAAACTACAATTACTAGTTTAAAAGCACATAATTATAGCAGATTATCATCTCAAACTATGAAAAATCTAAAGGAAAAATATAAGTGTGATAGTGTTAAGCAGTAAAAAAGAATTAGAGTTATCAATTAAAGAGACCTTTTCATTAACATAGCAAGAAGAGGGAGAAAATTGAGATACAAAAAACAAGCTCTTTGATGATAGTACATTAACAAGTAAGTGTTCTTCTCTAGATAAATATATATATGATTTATCTTTTTCTAAAGCTTTTTTAGAAAATTTGAAATATGAGTGTTTGAAATCAAGGGAGGTTTCACTTATGTTTTGATGATGACAAAAAACCTTTACTATTAATGGTTTTGTTATTTTTATGTATTAAGAAGATAGTAAGGTGAAATAAATAAATCAATTCAAATTGGAGCTAAAGTTAGAGCTTTAACATTAAAGAGATGATATTTAAAGGTTAAAGTGTTTAATAAAAGCTTAAAGATTAAGATAGATATTTTCAATAGAATTTACTTTGTAATTTTTTTTGTAAGTCCTATCTTGATATTAACATTAAAGAGATAATATTTAAAGGACAGAATTACGTGTATGTATTCATGTTTAGAGTTTATGCATATAGGTTGAAAAATTAAGAGGGAACGTATAGAAAACGATTTTAAATAATCCTTTAGATATATCAAAATTATAGGGTCAAAATTATGTGTATGTATTGATGTTTAGAGATTATGCATGTAAGTTGCATAATTAAGAGGAACGTATAGAAAAAGTTTTTAAATAATCCTTTAGATATATCAAAATTAAAGGCTGCATGTTAAAGTGTGTGTGTGTGTGTGTGTGTGTGTGTGTGTGTGTGTGTGTGCATGTATACGTGCATGCGTGCGTGAGTGTAGTTTTGTCAAAAAGAAGTATATGTAAGCTAAATGGGTGAAAATATCATAAAAGGTATTAAGAACCAGTGTGGAGAATTGGTTGACTATTGGAATATATATTGGTAACTAGTGACTTTGATTAATCAGCCAATAAGAACGAATTATGGGTTTCATCAAGTGGTTTAAATAAGAAAATGTGTGTTTAATTTCCTTTAATATATATGATAGACTTGAATTTTATCACATATTTGCCTCCATTTAAAGTCAAATTGTTGTATAATTGCTTACATTTGATGTTTATAGGCTAAATTATGTGTTTGATTGATTAATATTGCAGTTGGAGCTGAATTATCCTAGAAAATCTAAGAAAAGGCTGTTGGAATTCAAGAATTTAGACTAAAATGACGAGTCTAGAAGGGTGTCATTAACCCTGTTGAGCGTCATTTTACTCCAACATCAGAGACTAAAACAGCGGTGTTCATAAGGCGTAATTTTACACCTTTTAAGTGTCGTGTAAGTAGCATTCAACACCTTTCCAGTTGGATCTTCTTCTCCACTTGCTACAACTTACCCTAGTTATTCCCCACTTGTAGCTGACATATATAAGGACTCAGAGAACCTAAAATCAGCAAAATTGGATAGAGAAAAATATGAAATTGAGAGAGAAATCAGATTAAGAGAAGTGTTAGGGTTATTTTCTCTTATTCTTCATTATTTTCACCTTGTTTTGTATATCTGAGTTGTATTTTGGGGTTGTTGAAGCTCATACACGTGATTCAAGCTTGTAAATATGTTTAGAGCCTAATATTGGTGCACTTTAACCGATTTTTATCTATTAAATTCATCTTTCCTTATCATTTGTGCAAGAGTATGGTTAGGAAATGTCTCTAAAATGATTTGAGCATGTGGTAAATATGTTTCCATATGTGATTAAAGGTTGTTCTTTGCTTTTAGAAGGAATTAATGATTGTTTTACACTAAACATGTAAGATAAAGTTAGGAAATAAGTTAGGATCCGAGAAATCTACCTAATTTATTGGACAAATCCTTAAGCAAAAAATTGGATAACAAAAATTTGATTTATCTTGAGGGTCCTAATCTAAAATTTGGAATTTTTGGATTAAAACTTCTTAATTTTAAAGCCTTATGCTTAAGATTATGACATAATCGAACTCCAACTTAAGTATTTAGAGATTAAGCTTTGTCTTAACCATAGCATTGCTTAGATTGAGTGAAGTGATCCTAGA
>JAOXYD010120968.1:0-11207 GCA_028565735.1 Pinacopodium congolense | reverse complement strand
GATTGAACTTATTTAAGTGTGTTTGAATTGACTTGTGTCATAAGTGTGTTGTGAATTTTGGTTTATGGAAGGTTTATGAATTGATTGAAAAAGGTTTTAAAGTTGGTTAAAATCAAAGGTTTCATAATCAAGGAAATTTTTATGTTTTGAATTGATTGAAATGTTTTAATGATTCAAATAGCCTTGAATTCTTTTTTAAAACTTGTTTAAAGTCTTAATTAATGTTAGGAATTTGTTTGGAACGTTTTGGAGTTTGATTGAAGTGTTTTTTTCATGCATTTCTAGACGTATACTGGGGGCCAACAATTGTATAATGACTCCTTACGTGAGTGTAATTGTACCCCTGTGTTTCAGTATCTTCAACGGCGGCATGTTCTTAAAACAATGGTGCCATTGATCAGCCCAGAAGACCTCGTTTTACTCACAAACTCTAACGGCTAGTTTTGGAGTTTCGGACTAAACAACTTTTTAACCTCCCAAATGGCTAGTTTTTGCTTCTAACGACTCCAAACCTCTCCCAACTCTATATATATGATTCCTAAACATTTCTAACAAGTTTAGATGCCCTGAAAACAACATTATAAAGATCAATCACTCAAATATTCAAAGCTTTCCCGTTTTCTGTACAGTTTTCATTCAATCCATATTTTAGTGTTTTAAATCAGTTTTCTGTGCTACAAAATTTGTGTTTTCTATTAGTTTAGATATATACAAATCCTAGAAAGCTTCTATTTAATTTTTTTGATTCATTATTTCATTTGTTTCGAGTTTTCAGAGATCAATATACCAAAACTGTCTTTGTTTTTGGTTGAAAATTTCTAAACTTCTGTGTTTTTCAAATTTGAGTTTGTAAAACTATTTTTATTGATTCAAAATTACTAAAGAAGTTTTGCATAAGATCTCAAGAGTGCATAGGATCTTTTACTTCAATTTTTAAGCACTCAAATCGTGTGTTTGAGCTCAAAGAACACAGACTACTCAAAACTATCCAAATTGACATATTTTCTTTATAGCTTCTTTATGGACTTCGATTTTGATATTTAATCAGTTTTTTGGTATGAAAATTTGATGTTTTCAGTGTTCTCAAGGTCTTAGGAGATTTTTAGTAATTTGTTTTTCTATTTTTAAGTGGTTATATTGTTTGTTTGAGCTTGATTTGTGAAGGTTGCTCAAAGCTGTCCAAGTTTGATCATTCTAGTTTTTATGCTTGATTTTGATAATCCAATTGATGTGCTAAAATTGTGTTTGATACTGTGATTTATTGTTAACATATAGGTTGATGTTTTATTAGGTTTATTTCATTTAATTTACATCATTTTGCTGAATAAATTTGTGTGTTTATAGGTTGGAACTTAAAGACTACATATATTTGATATATTGTGTTTATATTGGTTGAATCTAATCTTTGAATACATTAATCACATTTTTAGTGTTTCAATTTGATTGTTCATGATCTATTGAATTTCTAGGAGGCTAGTTATAATTCTAGTTTGCCTCTAGAATTTTCATAATTGAGTTTATTTCATGAGCATTAAAAAAATATCATAGAAGGTGTGATTGGTAACTTAAATTGGGGGAATTAATTTGGGTTGATTGTTAATTGTGGTATAGGCTGCTCTTTGCCTTTAAAATAGATTTGTTAGGTTACTCTTCACCTAGGATAAAGAAGATTTTGATTATGTTAATCCTTGTTTGTGAATTGGATTGGTTTAGGCCTTAATTGTGCATTGAATATTCCATATTGCATTAGTTTGATTTGAGTCCTTATCTTGTATTGATTTTGATCAAGGTTCAAGAAGCTAGATAAGCTTTTGTTGAAGCTCAAGGGAACTTGGTTTAGGGGCTGTCCATGTAGTACAAAAATTGTATAACTTGATTATACTTGTCGGGTTACTTTTCACCCATTTAAATAAGGTTGTGATATGTTCCTCTTGACCATAGAATTCAAGATTGTTAGGTAGGTTCCTCTGAACCTTGAATCAAGATTGGTAAAGGTTCCTCTTGGTCTTTAATCAAGATTGTTGGATATGTTCCTCTTGACCTTGAATCAAGATTGGTAAAGGTTCCTCTTAGCCTTGAATTAAGATTGTTAGATAGGTTTCTCTTGGCCTTGAATCAAGATTGTTGTAAAGGTTCCTCTTGGCCTTTAACCAAGATTGTTGTTAGTGAATTTCCAACAAGTAGTTGAATTTCCTTTACAAATCTTGGTTTTCTTTCTCTTCCTTATCTCTTTTATATTTGTGCATTTGTGTTTTCTTTATTATTGTTTGAATTTGATTGATATTGGGATAAGAATTTATGTTCTATATAGGTTGAATTTGTGGTTAAATATTTCATATTGTTTAAATTAGCCTAAGGTGTTTAAAGTGTTTTATTTCTGTAAGAATTTTTAAGTACCCAATTCATGCCCCTCTTGGGTGCCATAGGGCTAACACTAAGCATGGGAAGTATGCCTAATACATCATCAAAATCACTTGCACCAAAATTGGTATTTATTGGACCTTATCTTGTTCTTCTCTTGGTATATCCTTTATAACTTGTCATATGGCTTTGAAAATTGGTATGGAACTTCATAACATGATGTCCTGAGCCCTCAAATTGATTCTACAACTCTTTTAGTTCTAAAAGTTCCTTAAATGCTTACCAAATCCTATAAAACACAAAGAATGTTCCAAAATAACTTCAGTAGAATCTTTTCCATAAATAGGCCAAATATGCACCCAAATCATAGGCAAATATCCCTTAAAACTAAAATAATCGTTAAAAATACCTAAAATATGTATAAATAATGTGCTATCATTCATTAATGACATCATTGATCAAATCCAATAACCGTCGTTAGGAGTCCAGATTAATAGCTCTTTACTTTATTTTTGCTTTAATTCTTTCCCAAACTTGTTATTTTGGTCAAGAACTCTTTTCAAAAGATCAAACCTATCATTTAAAATGTATTGACACAAATTGAGCACTTTTATACCAAAAAATAAGGATGAATTCATATGAAATCATATATCTAAACTTAACATAATTCAGTCCTATCATTAATTTAATGACACATACATTTCACGTTCTAACATGTCTAAATTACATTTATTAAGTTAACAATTATCTTGGGCAACTGTGTTTTACAATCCATCTTATCTAGACAAGTCCATTTTATACTTCATTTTGCCATACACAGATTATGTAACATAAGATAATGCTTCAATTCAATTCAATTACTTTTAAATATTTCAATTTTTTCAAAAGTTTTAAAAAATTATTTAAATTGAAGATTGTTTAATCAAGAGAGGTTCAACCTTTATGTTGATTATGATGAAGCAATTATGCCATTAATGTGGTTATTGTGTGTGATTTTTCAAAAAGAAGGTTTGAAAAAAATACATTTTGAAGTTTTGAAGCTTAGATAAAGTATGTAACAAACATCTAGAAAAGACCGAAGCTTAAAGATCAAGGGAGTAATATAAAGAAGCTTTATGTTACAATTTTTTATGTAGACTTGCTTAATTTCTTCATGTATTTTAAAGTGCTTAATCATGAAAATTGCTTAATAATCTTTGTTTATACAAATAGGTTGCATAAATAAGAGAAATTATGTGGCTAATGATTTTAAAATAATCTTCTTGATACATAAAATGTTTTTGAAAGAGTTTTGATGAGTTTGTGTTAAAGAATGTCCTAAAAGTGTTGGGAATAATTTTTGGGTGATTTGAATGTGTTAAGTTATATTATAAACTAGTCTAGAGTAGGATTGATTGACTGTTGCTTTAATGAAATTGACGAAAATGGCTATTTTTTCAATGGTAAAATGAAATAAATGGTTTTTAATGAAGTCTAATAGCTAAACATATAGTTAGTTTTATCTTGATTTAAGTGATTTTAAGTGTTTTATTTGTGAAGTTTTGTGATGTTTTGGTACATACATTATTGTGGTGCAGTTTATAATGTTTTTTAAATATAATTTGATGTTTTTATACCCCTTTTTTGAAGATAAACTGTTTAAATTATGTTTGTTTGTCATCCATTTCTAAGTCGATGCTTAAGAATGAGAATTTATGCAAAAAGAATGATGTTTAGAGCATTTTTCAAGAGATTAACATGCCTCTTTAATGGCATTGTTAATGTCTCCATTCAAACCCCTGTTGTAGTATATAGAAGAGTTTAATGTGATCTATTATACAATGTATTTGTCTTGTAGCAAACCACCATAGAAATTATAGCCTAGAGATAGAAGATTAACAGAGGGTATTAATAGAGTTGTTGATGGTTCTGTGTCAATAGCCTTTGATGTACCTAAACGTGTTTTTCCAATTGAATTCTTGATGATTTTTCCAACCACTTGTAGCCAACTTGCACAAAACCTAATGGAGATATATCAAAGCATCCTTATGAAGCTGAAGCATAAATTTTAGTAGCTAAATTTCATTTATTTAATCAAATATTAAATTTCTATTTCAAGTTTAGGATTTTAAGATTGTTTTTTGTTTCAATCTTTTGTATTAAAGATTCCAAGTTATTGTTTAGGATTCTAAGAGTTTGAGCACATTATTCAGAGTTAAGAACTTGTTTGTAGCTTTATTTGGAACTTTAAATTTGTTGTATCTTACTCTTTTATCAGAATAATCATAAGAAATGTGCTTTATGTTCTTTATCTTATGTTCTTTGATTAATTTCTGTAACTAACCCGAGTTTTAGCTACGATAAGGCTAGTAAATGGTTTAATTGAGTTCTTATGCGTGATTGGAAATCAATTTTTATTTATTTAAGAGCTTAATCGACTTTTGTAAACTGGTCACTTAAAATAGAGTCATAGATGATTAAGGATAGAGAAATCTACCTTACCTATTAGAAAGATAAATACATAACATGGTTTAAATTAGTGAATAAAGAAAATGTAGTTAATTATGAGCGTATTAATCCTAAAATAAGAAAATTTTGGATTAAACTTCTTAATCTTTATACCTTTTATCCAAGTCTATTGAATGAACAAACTATATCATAGGATAACTAGATGAAATGGCAATGTCTTAATCATAGCATTGTATTGATTGCATCAAGACACCATAGATCAAGCAATACAATCTTTAGTAACTTAATTGAATCATTGAAAACTTGAAACTTTAGCTATTCATTTAGATTTGGTAATCCTTAATTACATTCTTAATGTCCTTTATAGTAATTGGAAGTGTTTAGTTTAGTTTAGTTTAGTTTAGCAATATTTAATTTGCTAATTCAATCAAACTAGATGCTCTAGATAATTGTGATAGGAGTGACCTAGTACTTACAATATAATCCTTATGAGAATTATAATTTGGACTTAATTAAATCCACAATATTTCTTATTGACAGTTATACTTGTCTTAAAATTGGTCTTGAGTTGAGCATTTAAAAATTGATCTAATTTAATTAAACAATATCACACAATACGTTTATAGCATCGTTACTAAGGAGTATAACTAATGATATTAGGAATATATTATTGTGAATTACTTTAGAGCTTGTTTATATTTTTTATATTATTCATTTATTTTGCTATTTCCTTTGAATTTTGTTTTGATTTTTTTACTTTGTTTAATTAATATCTTTAGTGTTTAATTAATATCTTATTTTATTTTGTTATTTTATAGGTTTTGTATGTATCCTCAAGGTATTAAACCTAAAAACCTTAATTTTGATCTAGAGCTCAAGCTAACCATTCACAAGAAAAAGAAAAATCTTAGGTAAGCACATTTAATATAGTAGAAGTAGAGACATCTAGTGAGGATTAATTAGTAGTAGAACTAACCCATTAGAAATGAAACAACAAAAATAGTAAATTGCAAGATCTTAAGAAAAATATAGACAACCAACTATGATCAACTTAGTTATGGGAGGTAGACCAACAACTAGAAGTGTTAGGCGTAAGGTTAACTCTAATAACTTTGAGATCCTTTAAGGGATTGTTTCCATGGTAAGGGCTTCACAGTCCAGTGGTTTAACTTTAAAGGACTCGAATTCCCATTAAGATAATTTCTTATATATTTTTTATTTATTTAGAAGAAGTTGGGTATTAGATGATGTGGTTAAGCTTATGTTGTTTCCTTTATTTCTTAGAGATAAAGCTAAAACCTAGTAATATACTTTTCAACCTTACTACATTACCACTTAGGATAATGAAATTTTCCTTAGCTTGATTCTTTCCGCTAGCTAGGATACCAAAAAGGAAAATTGAGATTACCTTATTTGTATAGTATAAGAATGAGAGTCTATATAAGGCTTAGGAGAGATTTAGAAAGATGCTTTCTAAGTGTCATAATCATGGAATTAGCACTTAGCAGTAACTAGACGTCATTCATACTATAATCATACCTTAAACTTGTAGTACCATAGATGTTGCTACTGGGGGTAACTTGATGAGAAAAATCCTAAATGAAATATATAAGTTGATTGAAGAGATGGAAACCAATATTTTCTTGTACAATTTTGAGCAATACCTAAGAAAACTGTATGGAATCAACCCATTGTTATACCACCTCCCATTCATCCATAGATTATCAAGTAGGAAGTCCTTTTATCCATAATACTGAGCTAGCGTAATATGTAATGAATTTCAATAGGTAAAGAGGAGACCTTTATTCTAACACTTATAATCTTAGGTGGAGGAGCTATTCCAAATTTTCATGAAGCATCAACAAAAACCACCACCGTCCACTAACTAATCATTAAAAAACCCTACCACTTGGCTTTAGAACCATCCCATCTCCACAAGAGAAGTTTAATTTTAAAGATACCATTCTTAAATACATCTAACAAATCTAGGTTGCAAAACCATGAGGATTCCGTTAAGAATTTAGAGACTTAGGTTGGATAGATAGCACAATTATTCTAGAAGAGGTTACCCGATAAGTTACCTAGTACTATTAAAGCTAATCTTAGAGAACATATTACAAATACTACTTTGAGGAGTTATAGGGAAGTGGAAAGTGTAGGCTTAAAAAAAAGAATGAAGAAGAAGAGAAGAATGAAGAGAAAGTGCTGGAAAGTAGTGAGGAAGGGAAGAAAGTTAAGAGTGATTTCATACCCTCAAAGGTTGAAGAATTCTAATTTAGATAAGTAATATGGAAAGTTTTTATAAGTGTTTAAAACTTTGCATATTAATATCACATTGCTTGAGGAAATTGCTTAGATTCCCTCCTATACAAAGTTCTTAAAGGAGATTCTATCAAAGAAAAGGAAGTTAGAGGAGTTTGAGAGTGTTAAAATTAATAACGAGTGTTATGCTATCTTGCTTGAGAAATTACCTCCAAAGCTTAAGGATCCTAACAGTTTCACCATTTCTTGAGCCATATCTATTGTTAAGAAGCTAAGAATATAATAACCTAAACCCATTATAGTCTCTTTGTAGTTAGCTAATCATTCCATTACCTATACAAGAGGGATCATTTAGGATGTGTGCTTTAAAGTAGATAAGTTCATTTTCCCTATTGATTTCTTATTTTTGAATATGAAAGAGGATAAAAAGGTTGTTATCATTTTAGGATAACCATTCAAGGCTAGAGCTAAGGAACTTATTAATTTCCAAGGAGGAAAGCTTATACTTAGGCTCTATGATGAAGAAATTATTTGTCATGTAGTTTTTGCCATGAAGTATCCTTATACTTTTTACTCGTGTAATTTTACCGGTGATAACTTTATAAAAAGTAACCCTTGTATTGTTCTTTGTTTGAACTTTTTGCAAAACTCATTAACATATTTAAAAGACTTAGCATTAGATGATTAGGAGGTTATGGAAATATTAGGAGAGTTAGAACTAGGAAGGAGTCATAAAATTGGATTCATTTTATAAAGTGTGAACTTTTGGATCGACCAATTAAGCCCCTTACAAAAACATCTATAAACAATCCCCAACTTTAGACCTTAAGTCTCTTTCCTTGCACTTAAAATATGCCTTTTTTAGGCTCAATAAAGCCTTAATTGAATTATTATCCAATGAAGCTATTTTCAATTTTAATTATAATTTTATGCATTCTTTTCATATTTGAAAGGAAAAACTTACCAAAGGAAGAAAAAGATCTTTAATCCTATCTATTTTACATGTCAAATATTAAATGATGCCCATCATAATTATACCATCACTAAAAGGGAGTTATTGGTTGTAGTGTTCTCCTTTGATAAGTTCAGGTCATATCTAGTGCTTTCTAATGAGATTGTTCATATGAACCATTCTACTTTTAAGATAGTTTTTGCGAACCATTTTGCTCTTAAGTAACTTATAAACTAACCTGATGCTGGGTCATCATTGATTCAACGAGTCCTTCTTTTATAGAAGTTTGACATCAAAATCAAGGACAAGAAAGTGGTGGAGAAAGGAGAAGAGAATTATTTTATGAAGAATAGTTACTACCTCTCATTACTTTTCCATAGTATGCTAACAAAATGAATTACTTAGCTGATAATGATCTTCTCCTTGATTTTTCATACAAACAAAAGAAGAAGATCTTGACTTATATAAGGCATTACCTTTTGGTATGATCTTCACTTGTACAAGATTTGTATGGATGGGATTAATAGAAGATGTGTACCTATATAAAAGTTCCCTCTATACTTCGCCATGTTGTTACGTTGGTTAGGTCATTGAACTTTAACACAATTTTCACTTAGAATTAACCAACGTGAAAGGGAAATGCACCTATCCAACAAGTAATAAAGTACAGTGTTTTTGAGACTTTGAATGTTAGTCCCATAAGTAAAAATAATAATTATTAGGTTAATTATATCATAATTATCTAGGAAATTCCAATTAATTGATTTAAAAGGGTGTTAAAAGAAGCTAATTAAACCTACCTTACTTCTAATAATGAAAATTTGACTTCTAATTGATTTAAAAAATTACCAAAATTACCAAAGTGTGGAAAATAGCTAAGGATTAGGTTATTTGAGCTTTTGACATTTTTTAGGGTTGATTTAAAGTTTTTACACAAATTCAAGACAAAGTTATGGTTAAGACTACACCTTTTCTTTATTAATCTTAATTTAAAGTTTGATCACGCATTAAATTAAGTTAATAGGATTTAAAATCAAGAAGTTGACTCGTGGATCTGTAATTCTAGAACTCAAACTCTCAAAAATAATCAAAGTTTTGTCATTCAATGATTGATTTGTGTTTATTATTGATTTTTCCAATAACCGAAGTTGATTTCTTAAGTCCTATATTATCTTTTAGTCCATTAGTAAGTGGCCAACTTAAAAAAAATGCTTAGACCTTCAGTAAACAAAAATCAGACCCTTAATCATGAATAAAAGCTCTCTTAACTCATTTATACACTAATCCTTAGCTGAAAAATGAATCAGTCACAAATAATGATCAAAGTAAGAAAAACATAAAACTTAAGCAACATACTTTGATAAATATGAATATAAGAGCTTAAATAATGATTTTATAAGTTAAAAAACAACCAAGAAAAGCTCCAAGATAATTCAAAGACTTCTTAACTTGAACTAAACTCCAACATAACAACAAATTAACATAAACTTGTAGAAAAATTAAAAAAAATACAAATGTGTGAGCTTAAGAACAAAAACTTTGATTATTCCCAAAAACTAAGCTATAATATAATAATTTGAGTTAGAATACCCCATATGATGGTTTCCAGAATCGAATGCGAGTCTTAATATCAAACTCCAATAAGTAGCAAATCAAAAAACAACTTGAAACTCAATTTACAAGTGTTTAAAGCCAAATAACTCTAAGAACAATGTAGAGAGAAGTTGGAGATTTTTTTTCTATGTTCAAAATCTAATCTCCCCCTCTTGTCTATGTTTCCTTGTGTTTTTCATCTTTTCTAAAGCTCAAGGACTTCCCACTTAGTTCTTATAAGACAAAGGAATTAATTGAGATCATGTCTTAGTCCTAATTTTGAAGATTTGGTGGTGATATGTTTAGTAGTGATAAGAATGAAATTTATTCATTTTTCATATGCTTTTTAAGATTATTTCAATCTTATTTTATTGTTTAAATATTTAATTTGTGTTTTATTTTGTTTAATGACAGATTTATTGCGATAACATAAATTTTGGGTCAAAGCATGAAGAATTTAAAGCAAATGGAGAAATTAAAAATTTTATGAATTAAAAAAAAAGAAAACAAAAAAAAATTAAATAAGTTAAGCTCGTCAAAATGACGAGCTGAACAAGAGCATAAGGGCATTCGGACAAGGGAGGGGATTTAATTTGATTTATTCGGCAATCCCTAGGTATAAAAGAGACAGCAAGTGGACAGGAGGGTGGTCTTATGCTTGGGTCTGGCAGCTGCATGTCCAACAGGTGCTAGCGACTTGCGAGTGGCTTGCCTTGGATGAGTGGCTTGGGACAGGCGGCTACAGCTTCTACTTGGACTGGGACGACTGGGGTCTTTGGCTGCTGCACTGGATGACGCCACCAACGCTGCACCAAAGCTCCACCAGACGCACAGGAGAACTGCACTAAGGAGCTGCACCTGCGAAAGGAGAGACGCACCAGACCGTTGCTACACTTTTAAGTTTAATTGCAATTAATTCATACATGGTTTTAACTCAGAAAATTCAGTTGTGTTATTTTTTTCTTTGTTATTTCATTTATATTGTTTTAGTTTTCGTCTAATTTGGTTTGTTTTTGTAATTTCTACTTTACTTTATTTTATAGTCAAACTCTAGTTATTATTTAGTTTGTGTTTTAATTTTCTTATCTAAGCTTTAAATATTGTTTACTTTCAAGTATGAATGAAAATTCCAGATTTAGTTTTGATTAATTATTAAGATGTTTAAGGTTTAATTTATATAGTTTTAATTATTTATTTAGTTTTTGGTTCATCTTTGTTTAGTAATTAGCTTTTATGCATGTTCTTAAGTTTTAGTTCATTTAAAATTCAGTTTTTATTTAATTTTAAATCTGAAATTTTTATTTAGAAAGTTAGTTTAAGTTTTGATTAATTAAGTTTTAGTTAATTAAATGATAGCTTAAGTTATGTGTGTTTGCATTAATTTAAAAGTCAATTTGTGTTTTGCCTTTATTTTTCTTAATTTTTCAACTTTTACTTTCTTTTAATTAATTATGTTTAGTGTTTATTTAATTTTTATATTTCTTAATTTAATTATGTTTAGCTAGTTTAATTTGGGGTTGGAGGATATTAATGGGATTTTAGCTTAATAATTGTGAGAATTGATTAGGAATTGATTAAATATTGTGATTTA
>JAOXYD010120957.1:0-11207 GCA_028565735.1 Pinacopodium congolense | reverse complement strand
GAGAGAGAGAGAGAGAGAGAGAGAGAGAGAGAGAGAGAGAGGAATCGTGAGAGTTGAACAAAGGTGGACGGTTTCAACAACAAAGGTGGACTCTCCCTCTTTTGGCATGTTAGGCTACTCTTGTCTTCTTCCTCACTTGGTTTAGAGTGAGTTTTGGGTGAATAATATCAAGTTTTGAAGACAAATTCGGTGAAGGTAATTGATTGGTGGAGCCGATGTACATGGTGGAGTGAAGAATGGTAGGATGTTTTTGTCTTCAACTTCACGGCTTGGAATTGCTTTCTTAGACGTGATTCACATGGCCACAAGTTGGAAGTTTAATTCACTCATATTTGTTTTTGTTTTGGTGTTGATTTCCTATTAGTTTCAATTCGTAATGCCATGTGTGTGTTGTCCAAATATTGGAGAGTTCATCCGAATTGGTGCTTTCCTTGCCTTAATCGAACCTTTGTCTTAATTAGGTCAATTATGTTGTTTGGTTTAATCTATTTACTACTCTATTAATCAATTTTTGAACATTGTTTGGCTTCAAAATGTTAATGACAATTTCTGATTTATCTTGATCAATTATTAAGTAAGTTTTATCCCATATAGTTTCAATTACCCTTTGAGTATTTGGTTCACCTCTGTTTAGTATTTAATTTCTATGCATGTTCTTAAGTTTTAATCCATTTGAATTTCAATTTTTGTTTAATTTTTAAATTGGAATTTTTATTTGAAGTATTAAATTGATTTTTAGATCATTACGCTCTAGATAATTTCTTATTAATTGAAGTAGCTTAGGATTTCATTAGATTAAAAATTGAATTTGATTTCTTATATTAGTATCAAAATTTTCCAGATTTTCTCTTTCATGTTTAAGCTTTAGATTTTAATATTTTCTAGATTTGTTTTGATTAAAATTTAGCTTGGATTAAGTGTTATTTCATGAGGTTTTGTTTATTCATAGTGTTCTTAGTTCATTGATGCTTGATAACTAACAATTGGTACTTGTTTTTAGGTTTTGATTCAAGTAATTTTAGTTTTTGTTCAAGTAATAGGTGCTGGAATTTTTGGTTTGAATATTAATTTGAGTTTTGTTGAATTAGGTTTTAGCTAATTAATCAATACCTTAGTTAACTTAAGTTTGTGTTAGTTTAAGTGTTCAATTGTCTTTTTCATTAAGTCTTTTAAAATTTCCAGCCTTAAGTTATTTAGTCAGTATGATTTATATTCATTCAAGCTTTGTTTTAGGTAGCTTAATTATGTATGGCTAGTTCTTTTAGAGGTTTGGAGATACTAGAAAGATGGAAGGATGAAAATTGTGAGAATGATGTTAAATTTACGCTTAATTAGATTCTTTGTTTGTTTATGTTGGTTTTGAACTTAGGTTAAATGTCATAAATTAGGAGTTATCTCTAGGCTTGATCAACCTTAGGTAATTTTCTAATTTCAAGAGCTAGGGTTAAGTGGGTGATATGTAATAGTCCATAGCAATTCCCCAAAGTAGCAATAAGCTAGTTGAATTTGTCAGGATACTTAATCAACTAACCTAGGGTTCCATACCTTTAAGTTACACTTTCTGAGCTTGTAAGTTAGTGGCTTAAGTTAGTTGTTCCTTAATACCTAAAGCATCTTCACTATTAAATATAAAGAGCTTGTTCTAAGTTATAGATGGGGATAGGGACATTCTAGAGCTTGTTAGAATTGTCTAATTTAGAAGAACTAAGGACTTGAGAGCTTATTTCAGCCTATAGGCTAACACTATGTCTAAAGTACCTATCATTTAGATTCTAGGATCAATGATCATCCTGAAATCCTAAAGATATCTCCAACCCACTTCTTTACTATTGTTATTAATCTTTTCTAAATTTGTTTAGTGTTTGTCTCTTTTTTGTGTCTTTTTCATCTTAGTTTATCTTGCTTTCATCTATTTAAGGTGTTTTATTTTCTCTTTATTGCAACATTTGAAATAATATTTGCATTCCAACTCTCTGTGGTTCGACCTTAGCTTACCATTACTACATAGTTTGAGTAGTTAGGAATTTATTATTTTATAGCTTGCGACGAGCTCACCAAATGTCCTTGATTCCATAGGTTTTTATTTTTGTTTTCTTGGCAACATTAAAGGTAGTAATTCACCTTAGCTCCCTAAGTTAGGTTTAGTTAGGTATTTTATTATTTGGTAATTTTCAACGAGCTCAACATTGATACATCATAAAAGGTGTGTTCTTAGTTGCTTAAATTGGGGGATTGATTGTGTTATTTTTTAATTGAAATTAAGGCTACTCTTTGCCTTTAAAATAGAGTTTATAGGTTTCTCTTTAACTGTGATAAACAAGATTTCAGTTATTGTAATTATTGAATGTGCATTGGATTGTTATATGCCATGTATGTGCATTAGAGATTGCATGGATAAGCACTGCATTGGATGCATTTGGGCCCTTACTTGGATTGATTTTGATTAAGTGTTTGATAAGCTATATAAGCTTTAATTGAGACTTGGGTAGCCTAAGTTAATGGGTTATTTTTATGAGAAAAAATTGAATATTTCAGTTGAGTTTGTAAAGAGTTACTCTTCACCCATTAGTAAGTAAGATAGGTTAGGTTTCTCTTGACCCTTAGAATAAAGATTGTATAGGATTCTTCTTGATCTTTGTAAACATGAGTGTTATAAGGGTTACTCTTCACCAATTTAAATTAAGATTATTTTTTAGTGAAATTTTTAACTAGTTAGGGAGATGAAGTAGTCTATCTTTAGAGAGGGCAAACCTCTATAAATTTTGGTGTTCTTCTCTTTCTCTTATCTCTTCACTTTAACACAATTGTTTTAGTTTATTATTTATTGAATTTGGGAAGTTTGGCATAAGCATATCTTTTCATTTATGTTGAATTTTGGTTTAGGGATTCATATAGTTAAAATCGACCTCGGTTGTTTAGTTAGTTTAATTAAATAAGAAACTTTTAAATACCTAATTTACCCCCCTTTTGGGTTCCATAAGGCTTCCAATTGGTATAAGAGCTTTAGTCTCACATTTGCATAATTTTTGATGAAATTGTAAGTAAAGATTAAAAATAGCACCTTACTTTGGTCAAGGGTTTGGATATTTATAGGCTACTGATTTTTAATGGAAATGACTTTCTTGAATGGAAAATTAGATAGAAATTCTTTTTTATGTGACAAGATTTATATTTATGTGATTTTATTTAAAATAGTCCTAATGGATTTTCAAAAAAAGAAAAAGCTACTTCCTTAAATGAAAAGCCATGCATATCTTTCATGATGCATTAGATAGGTGCATTCTTAATAAAGTTGCTATGTGGATTTCAGCTAATGACATTTGGTGTACATTAGAGCATATTTTTGTAAGTGGAAATGTTGAAAAAGAAGACGAAAAAGAAGAAGAAGTGAAGGAAGTAGAGGAAGCCACAGAAGGAGAAGAAGTAAGAAATATATTTCTTATTGGTTCTTTTAAAGATGCTCCATCATCATCAAATGTTCCAAAGGAAAGTAATGAGATATTTTCTAACTTTAACTCAAATAATGTTGAGAATAAAAATAATGTGGAATATGATGAAATCACATATGAAGAATTGGTTGGGTTTTTAAAAGCTCTTAGTTTGAAAAGGAAGAGGTTTTCTTCTAAATATAACGATGTTATAAAAAATTGAATGATTGTGTGATTGAGAATGATAGATTGGTTAATGTGAATGATTGTTTAAGAATAGAATTAGAAGAATGTTTGCATAGAAATGAGAAGTTGAAGTATGAATAGCATTGTACATTAGAAATTAATATATTAAAGCATGAAATAAATGCAATGTTAGATTCTAAGAGTGTAGATGTTGGCATGTATAAAAATGAACATAAGTTGACGTATGAAAATGAATCATTGAAAAGGGAAGTGGACGCCCTTAAAGAATCATTGTCTAAATTTATAAAATTTAAAAGAAAAGTTAGATTGTATACTAGGAGGCTAAAAGATTTCTAATGATAGGCATGGTTTAGACTTTATTGATGAAAATGTTTCTAAGGATGCTAAAATCATTTTATAAAAGGCAAAAGCTTAAATGAAGAAATTGTACAAGAGTCTTCATTAGACAATGGTGTATCAACATCTAAAGCACATACTAGACCATCTTTTAAGAATGTTGCATTTTCATATAAATTACTTAATAGGAAGAACAATCATCATGCATTAATATATGCATCCAGTTCAAAGGTTACCAAAAATGTGCATCATCAAGGCAAAAATTGGCATAGCTTTTACAAAAATGCATAAACACATAATGATGCATTTTAGACCTATGTTAGGTGAGAGGAGGTTATAAATCTTCTCCTGCTTCAATTGTGCATGTGTATAACCCTAGGGATAGATAATATTTACATCCTAGGAAGGAATTACAACTAAGAAAGGATATGCATACATCTAAGACTCATGATAGACATCAAGTTAGGCAATGTGAATCTTTACATTCCCATACTTGTTGTAAGTATATTCTTAAGACTAGAGGCATGTATCAATTATATCTTAGGAGACCATATTATCAAGAAAAGTATAGTTATATAATTAGGTCTCATGATAGAACATTTAGGCAAAGTAGGCCAACTCACTCACATGCATCATAAATGCATTCCATATATCTAGAAATGTGTCTCATACTCATTTTAGGCCATCAAACATGTTTCATTCATATTATAGACATAACATTTATCAAGGAAATACATTTAGAGATATTATACCTAGAAAATGACCTAGAAATGCATTTAAGTCTCATATTAGGAAAAGTGGTATATTTCATAGGCATAATGGCATAATGCATTTTTTATAACTCTCATATGCATGATTATCATCCTAGGAGAGCTTATATGGATATAAGAAATACATTTAGGCTTAAATATTATAGGCTTTATAATCATATTTATAAAGTTTCATATGTTTGTAACTTTGATGGTAATCTTGGATATTTATAAATTTTTATTTTATTAAAAAAATAATGTTTAGGAAACCTTTGAAAGTTTAGGTTAAATACGGTATTAAGGCTAATCCCTAAGGACCCAAAGTTATGTGAATATCTAGAAAAAATGAATTTCTTATTTTATAGGTTAACATACAATTAGTGCTAAATTAGTATAAAGTTAGGAATTAAGAGGAAGTTGTATCTCTCAACTTTGAAGCAGAAGTGGGAACATCGCTAAGAACCCTCACATGAGCTTATCGAGGTAAAATTGTTGAACCAAATGAGGATTAAAGAATTTAGAATCAAATGGTGATGCAAAAGCAGATAATCCTATATCATGATATGATGATATATATCTTGAATTGATATTTGAACATTTATGTTTGATTTGAGAATGTTAGCGTTACTATATATGTTTTAGATTGAAAATGGATCCCATGTGTTTTAGGAGAGCCATTGAATGTTCAATATTAAAAGTCATTGCATATTTTTTTGCAATTAGGACATTATATTAAAATTGTTGCATGATCTTTGAAATGGTACACTACATTTATTTCAACATATGACTTATTTGAAAATTGTTGCATTGCATATGTTTTGAAAATGATTTTTTTCAATTAGTATCATATTTTTTTCTCAATTAGAACCATATATTTTAATTTTCAATTGGTATCATATTCTTACAATTGCTATAAATAGGCATCATATTTTTACAATTGGTATCATATTTTATAAATGGCATCATTTCTTTTCAATTGGTATCACCTTTGAAATTGTGCATATATTTTTGTTTTTGAAAATGTTTAAAAATAAGTACGTTCCTCTTACGTGTTTAAATGTTTTCAAAAACATAAATTTACGGGAGTACATCTTCTTGACATAAAATGAAAATTATGCATAACCTGTGTTTTGGATGTATAAAAGGCGTTATATGAATGAATATGTCTTTTAGTTGCATAATATGTATTTATGAAACATAATATGTGAAACAAGTGGTTTTCATATAATATATGCATAAACATTTTTTGTTAATGTGAAATATACATAATGTGCTTTTTTAATACAAAAATACATAATATATGTTTTTTTTGGCATAAAGATGTATATTGGGTATTTTTGATGCGTAATGTATATGGTGTAAGAAAATGTGAATTCTTTTTTATGCATAGAAAGTGCATAACTTGTGTTTAGTAATGCGCTTTATGTATTTATCTCTTTTCGTGTTATTTTATCCCATAATGCATAATTGCATAATTTAGGGGAGTATTATATATAATTGATATATATATTTAGATGCATGAATTTAGGGTGAGTAATCTTTAAGGATTAGTTACAATTAGTATTATTTTTTATGATGTTAAAAAAGAGGAGAGAGATGTGTGATATTAAGGTTAAATATAAGTTTTAAGTATAAAAGGCAAGCGCATATCATGCTATGCATAATGAATTGTTACGTGAAATGTGTTGTATATGTATTTTATATCATCTTAATATCACATATTTTATCGTCACTAAAAAGGGGGGGGGGAGATTGTTGTACCAAAGGAGGATCTAATAATGTATTTTGATGATGTGACAAAATAGTGTTGTTACTAATATTTGAGTTTTGATATATTAGAAAGATAGGTTAATGTAAAAGTGTAAGGATGTAAATTGAAACCGAAGGTAGAACAACCTTGATAAAGGAAATGAAGAATTAAAGTGATGATCAAGAGAAGTAGATCAAGGTTGATTAAATTTAGGAAAGCGATTTAAGTTGTAAGTTTTCTAAACTTGATTTTTGTCATTGCTTGAAAGGGCTCTCATATTTGCATGAACATTTGCATTTAAGATTTGAATTGTAGTTTTAATAATTAATTGAATGCTAATATGGTATTGAGATGTTAAGATTTAAGAAGGGGAATAAACTAGGTTCTTCAAGTAATATAATTTTTGTGTGTTAAATATGATGACAAAGGAAAAATGAGAAGAGATGGAGGATAAATTAAAGGAAGAAGATGGAACGATAGTCATAATAATTAATTTTCTATCACTTATTGGCTCTGATATCATTTAGAAACAAATAATATGATAATGATGAAATAGATAGAAAATATGATGAAATGTTTTTCTCATATTGATTTCTATAAGTATATAATTCTATTTATATAAAATTAGGGTTTTAAGTAAAAAAACATAATATAATGTGAAAAATATGTAAAATTAGGGGATATTTACTTAATAACAATGTTGATTGTTTCAAAGAGGACTATATACCTTAACATTATTGATAACGACTTATCCTTAAATGTTAGTACCTAAAATCCTCTCCGTACCATATTAGAAAATGGAGGTTGCTAATAAATTGACCATCAGACCCCTTAATTTTTTTTTCTTTAATAGAAACCCTATGTGAAGTTTTGTGTGATATACTCGATTGCACATTACCAATTGATTATTTATTTAAAAAAAAGTGACTAAGCTTTGACAGGTGTTTGACCAGTCCAATACATTAAGTGAATCTTGTTTTTTTTTTCACTGGTTTGATGTTTCATGGTCTTGCATGGTACATTCTTATTGTAATTAAATCTAATCTAATTTAATCTAATACTAAACTAAGGCAAATATATCATGTCACTAAGTAATCTAGTGGATTATGGATCCAAGGATTATTTTTACTGGGATATACTATAACTACTAAGTCACTAGGTGAATGATTATTTAGAAAATCTAAATTAAAGTAATAAACTAAGTTAAACAACTGAATTAGCTATTGTACTAACTAAGTAATAGATTATAACTAGAATTTAAGGCTACCAATCATAAGTCTAACTAAGGGTTCAAGTTTCAATGGACTAACTAAGTTTAGGGAAATTTTGTGGGTTCAAATCTATGATATCTTCTCTAAAGTAAGACAAAATTGTGATTAAGTTAGAGCTTTTTCTTTATGAATTTTATTTCATTGTTTATTTATTCAATGAACTTAGACAAATAGGTATTAAGAACATGAAGTTTAAAACCAAAAATCCTCTTCTAGATTTGAATCAATCAAAGTTTATTTATTCATTGATTGAATTGTGTTGTTTAGTTACTTTTCTAGTAATTAAGGTAGATTTTTTGGATTCCTATTTACCTAAGAATCTATCTTAGATAGCCAATCTATAATAGATAATAAAGTACTTAAATAAACAAAGAAGTTCACTCATTCAAGAACAATTACAACATAATTTATTCGGTTACTTACCTAGCATTAACTATTAAAAAAATTAGCTATAAATGGTTTTTATAAAAATTTAGATTTAATTGAAAAGCAGATAATCATTGATGAAAATAAAGTGTTAAAATATAAGCAGAACAAAGAGTATAAGATACAATCGAAATACAACTATCTCACTTGTAAATCAGCTCCTAATGTCTTAAATCTACTCCTTAGAACACTTAAATTTACTACTTTGTTTTCCAATACAAAGATTGAGAGAAAAACAAATTAAAGGCCCGTTCGTTTGGGTTTTTGATTTTTTAAATAAAAAAATCAAAAAAGATATGATAGAAATAAAAAAACACATTGATATATCATAGAAATCGAAAAAGACACACAAAAATCCATAAAACCCAATACAAAAATAACAACAAAAATCCATAACTAAAAGCTGAATCAAATGACCTATAAGAATAACTTAAATCTAGTAAAATCTTTAATTTTCTCCACTTTTAGGTGACTCCTAGGGTTTTGACCTTGAATGGGGAGTGAAATCTCTAATTTGCCCTTAAAACCTTGCTTTTTTATTGTTTGAGGGTGTAACGATCCTTGATCATCAACGGCATTATACGTATTCCATGACATTGTTATAGTCGGTCATTTATCTTTTGACTTCAATTGATAATATAACAATGGTTCACCTTAAGATCAACGATGTCGTTCTCTAATGATGTTAGCTCTCTATTTTTATTTAGGAATTTAATAGTACTTAATAGTGACATCATCAACCATAATTAATCTTTTTAAAAATTATCTAAATATAATCTTTTTTCACCCCAAACTCTTCAACTGAGTGTGAATTTGCAATTTTACAAAAAAAGAGAGGGTAAGTTCTTATAAAAAGAAGGACAAAAATACATAAAATTATAACTCAAAAACCTATATAACATAATCTTATCATTTGCTTTACATGAACACACTATGTCCTACCTGTTTATGACTAATCCAAAATTTGTTCCTTGCTTTTCTTTGATTCATGTTGTCTGTCTCTGACACTATACGTGACCATTCATAGGTTTAGGAATTTCACCAAGAAGTGGTTTTACTTTTTACCCCTTGTTTACATGTATGGAAAGTGAATTAGTGAACTTGAAAAGCTTTTACAAAATAACTGAGGCTACTTCAGTCATTATGTTCCCCATCATAAGCTAATAAGGCTTATTATTGCAGCCACTTTATCTTTAGGTGCATCTTTTCAAAGGATTATGGTATTATACATTGCCCTTTCTTCCAATTTAAGGAATTTAACAGACAATGTTAAAAGTCCTAGAAGCCAAATTTTCTCGTCCAAATGGAGAGGGTTGAACAATAAATGTCTAGGAGGAGAGGAGATAAGATTTAGGATATGGAGTGGGTGGAATACAATTCTCTTCAATTCCCCACCTTATATTTCAATTATTTATTTGTCATGATTTATGGGATAGAGTATACATGCAATTTAAAGAAGTTCATTGTAAGTAAAGTAGACACTTTTGATTGTACAATCCTCAAAATCAACACCAAAACATAAGAAAAACACTACTTACATTACAGTTTTCTGTCAAACAATTAAGCAATATAATAAAAATAGTCAAAAGAAGAAAATAAAAGGGTGACCCATATGAAAAACTTTGTGATATTACAAAGACCACTTCGAGTTTGCATTGCTGAATGAATCGTCACTTTAAAAGTAAACCAAATGATTCTAGGATCGTTCATGTCCCCAGTTGGAGAAGAAATAAGAAAAGACACTATGCCCTAGTTCCCTTTCCATAGGTTTTCTTAGTCTTGTTCAAATCCTTTGTATTGGTTAGTTGGCAAATAAAAAAATTGAAATAGTCAACTACTAAACTTATAGTCATGGGATTTGAAAAATGAAACATGAATTACCTGATTTTAGCCACAAATCAAGAGAAACATCAACAACATTACCATTCACCAAATATGCATTCAACTGAAAGCTTAAGAGAAATTAATTATTAATCAAATTTGTCCCTCTCAATTATATATAAGAAAATTTAGATACTAATTTGGTGGGGCTACTCATAATTTATCTTTAAAATATATCTGGGGATGAAACTACATCTGTGTACTATCTCCAAGCATATGATCAGATTTTGGTGCGTTGGAATTACATAAATTAACAGGCAATCTTAGGACAAGTAATTTTAAAAAAAATCTCATTTCCTCATCAGGAGCAGAGGTTGATCGGTGACTAGTTAACAATTTTTAAATTATTTTTATCTAACATTATCTCCCTAAGTCACTGACAATGATGTTTTTTTTAGATAGTACATTAAATATGTTGTATCCTTTTGGAAATTTAAATTTGAATTATGTTAGAATTGAGATATAAATTTCATATAAATAAAATTTGTAGGTAATCTATCTATGTTATGTGCAAGATGTTTATAAATGTTTGTGAGTGTGATTGAACTTTTAATAGGTTGAGATGAGTTTAATTAAAATCCAACAAAAAAGATTTAAAAATCTTAAGCTCATATCCAGTGGAAGAAATAAGATTTAAGCTTAAAACAGACTTTACATTTAAGTTCACATCCTATTCATTATAAATATTTGAAGTTTATATTCAGTCCATAAATCTTTGTCATTTTAGATTTTTTTTAGCAATCTCACAAAATATAAGTAAAGTAAAAATATTTAACAAACAAAGATAATATCATGAGGATGTAATATAGAAAAGAGGAGGATGAGATTTCTCTCATTTTTTTACATAATTCCTGGGGCTTTATAACCTTGGATTATAAAAAAAGACGAAAGGTGATGAGAGAAATAAAAAATATCACTACTGAATAAACAGAGAGTTTTAAATCAAGCATTATACAACCTACAAAATCTTTTTAAAAAATATCAAATTTTTTCTTCGTGCCCTTTCACTCTTCACAAGTATTGCAGTAACTATTTTGTCATAAAATATACGTATCCATATTTTTCTATGGCAGTGCATATTGAGTGTCATTACCTGATATCCTACCTTTATTTGCCTAAACATAATCCAAGTTCACTAAAGTGCCTGTAGAGTATATAT
>JAOXYD010120946.1:0-11208 GCA_028565735.1 Pinacopodium congolense | reverse complement strand
CTTTGTGAGGCAGAATCCATGATTAATGGGTCTAACAATCAACTCTTTTTATACAAATGTAAATATTTGTTTTTTTATTAATAGAATTCATATTTCAAATACACAATAAATAAATCTTAGAATGTACATAATAATATCTAAATTATATATTTTAAATAAATTATTTAACGAATTAATAACTTTTAATTATGTATCAATTAAAATAATATTTATAAATTTTAATATTTTGTATTTTTAATCAATCATTAAACTCCTGTTTTTTACAACTCAAATTTATAAAGTGAATTGCGAATCAAACTCAATCTCGAAATTTCTACGATAAATATATATATATATATATATATAGATAACCTTAAGAAAAAGTGTTGCATAACGTAGTTGGGAAAGAAGGTTTGCATTAAATTACATAAAGTGTCTCACAATAATTTTTCCTTTTTTCTTGATGTTATGAATAGTGTAATGAATGGTGATAGGCAGGGACCACTCACACCCACATTGACAGTCTCTTCTCTTCTCTTTTCTCTTCTCTTAGGAAGAAAGAATTCATGACCAGATACGTGTAAGTACCAGAGACTGAGTTGGTTTCAAAAGTTGTACCTTTCACCTGCAGTTTAGCTTTAAAGACTGGCTCACTAGAGCCATCTCTGCCTCTCAAAGTCCAACATCTTACACTGTGATCTGCTGTGGTGTGGCCCTGCCCCGCCATGGAATTGAAACATTTGGTACCACTTCTCAAATTTCACCCTCACACCGTAATCTTTTGTACTCCTTTTGATTTTGGCATTTCATCCCGTAACTCCAAAGGTCTTTAAGGATTAAAAAAAATACGGACTGATTACATTACCCCTGTCTTCTTACGAGTATAACAAATGATAATAATACTCTTATCTACATTATGAAAATTTAACTACATAGGAGATATTATTGTCATTTTCTTATTGGTGATCATGAAATGATGATAATACTCTTATATACATTATTAAAATTTAACTATATAGGAGATATTATTGTCCTTTTCTTATTGATGTTCATGAAGCGAGCATCAATGGCCGTTCAATTTTTTTCTAACAAATAATGATATGGTTTAATTTTGAAAGTTAGAACACTTTAAATTTCTTTTATGAATAATGAATTGTATGTTTAAATCAAGTTATTCAATTAATTAACAATTTAATTAGTAAAATATTCGAATCAAGCACTCTGATAAAAAGATTCTTAATGCTAAAATAAAATAATTTTAATGTTCAAAGTCCTAAAGAGTTTAAAAATATGAATTTAAGAGCTTATTTATCTATTAACATAATTTGTAATTGTTATTTTTAATTATCCATGAAATGAATTATTCATTACACATAATAATCTACAAATTATATATTTAAATAAATTAATAAGAAATTATTAATTTAAAATTTAATAATAAATTCAAATCAACCAACATTAATAAAAGCCTCCCACCTAGAGTTAATACATCTTATAAGAGGCAAGATCAAAACCTTAAACACTAGAATCATTATGAAATTCCACCTCTATAGTATAACCTTTATAATTTTTTGGGTTAGAAAATCATTAGTGAGAAAAGGAAAATGAGAAAATAAATTTAGGGACATCTTGTAAAATAATTTGCCACTTAGTGAGCAAAACCATTGATGTTGGGAAACTTATATCAATCTAATCGAATATACAACAGAAAATTTTAAAGTTTCTGACATAATCTCTTCAGTAAAATTTAACTTAAAATAAAAAAAAATAAAAGATTTTAGACAAACCTGATTAAAGCTTTCCTTTCATAGTTTATTTCTTCTCGTATCCTTAAATACAGTCGTTCACGCTTTCAGCCTCTAATAGTATTACACAGGTTATTAAAAGAGAATTCAAACATTTTGAGAGGAAAGCAGAGTCGTGTTAGCAATCTTAGAGTTGCCATCCTTATATATTGAAAAAAATCATATTTTTTCTTAATATTAAAATTAAATACAAATCATAATTAAAGTTTAAATCTAATTATAATTATAATTTAATTTTAATATAATCAAATATCTCATATTTGAACCTAAAATTTCTTAAACTTTACAATTAAGTCTAACTTAATTAAATTTTGCTTTTCTCTAATAAATGTATATTTGTGACTATTAAGTTCCTAATATGTTGGTAAATAATCATAAATTCTAATTCTAATTCATAATTAGAATTAGATAAATTTAAACTCCTTTTAATTCATCTTTAATTCTCTAATTAAACAATTTATGATCATAGATCAAGATTAACGTCTAGTGACATATCATAACTACCCAAATATTAGAAATGTCAAAGTAGTTTGACGAACTTGTCCATGTATGGTTATAATGTATAATTTGATAATTTCTTCATACAACGTTTCAATTAGAATAGAGTATGGAATTAGTGCATACTCTATATAATTCAATCATATTCATTCTTATTAATTAGTAATTGATTTATAATTGATATTTGAAAACTCCTTTTCAATTTTCATTTCACTCTGGCTAGAGAATTCTCAAATCATCACAAATTAAGAACATCATAACAATCTCCCTAATTACTTTAGGGTGACAAATCATATATTGATTCACACAACTATCTCCTTATAGTTTGTACTACATCTAAGTAACACCGACTGACCCCCTGTATAAAGTAGACTATAAGTAGCATCAAAACATAGTAATTCCTATATAAGATAACTTTGATAATTTCAAGTTCAAAGATTAATTATATAGCCGTCATGCTTGAGAAAATCTATAGACATACAAGTAATATTCCATTTGGAATCCTCAAAATTGAGTTAATTCAGTGAATTAATTCTGTAATAAGCACCCTCATGTTTGCTTAAGTGTCTCTGTACTTTAATATATGAGATCGATTACTTTCTTCCTAAGAAATAAATATAGCATGTGCTAGTCTAACTGCTATATTAATATCCCATCTTAATAGAGTAACAACTAGGAATAATTTAGGGACAATATTTAATTACAATATGAATCTCATAATTATGATCTCCATCATAATTTCATTTGTAAAATATATTTATCCCGTAGACTTTATCTTATATATTAGCCAATTAAACAAATATACATAAGATTTCAGATTCTATGGTTCCCCCTTTAGTAGTTTCCCATGTTTTTACCCTACCTTGGGTGTTAAGGCTTTTAATTATATTCCTGACATGATGATCTATATCTTTTTTTAAAGGAAAAATTTATGTTTCTTTCTTCATAATAAGATTTAAACCAAGAAAATAAAAATACATGGAATTCATGGAGATTAATCCACGTATAATATTCTTCTTGGATCTCTGTTTTTTGTTTAGAAAAGTTTAGTTAACTAAAAAAATATGCATAATATAAATAATGCCTTTATAAAAATATGTCATAAATTTAAAACCAATCGATTGACCGTAGGGAATACACCAATGGTTGAGACATGGTAGATTGCATTATACTTAGGAGTTAAGATTTCAAGAGATTATTTATAAAGGTTGTTGCCGCTTTCTCAAACAACATATATTCAAATAATTTTTAAATGATTTCATATGCATGATTGTAAACCAATTGGTAATCCTATTGCTAAAGGTGAAGAACTCAATAAGAAATGTTATGCCAAAACACTACAAAAAAGGGAACAAATAAAGAAAGTTCTATAGGGACTATGTATTACGTTATATAAAAAAATGAATTATGTATACAAGGTTATATAAATGCAAATTAGGGAGGAAATTTAGATGAAAGAAAATATACATCTAAATATATTTTGTTACTTAATAATGGAGCAATATTATAGAAAAATAATAAACAATCATCTGTTACATTGTCCACGATGACAACTGAATTCATAATATTCTCAGCTTTAGTACAAGAAGCTATGTGACTTCTTCGATTCTTGGTTCATTTAGGAGTTGCTAAAAGCAAAGTTAATTCAGTGATCATTGATTATGATAATCAAGTAGCAATCGTTTATATTAAAGTCCTTAAATTTATTCTAAAACTCAATATATAGATATTAAATACAATTATGTAAAAGATATAATTGTATGAGGAGAAGTGAAAATAAAGTATACATCTACAAGATGTATAATGTAGACCTAGTGACAAAGTCAATTTTCAAAGATCCATACACTGGATATGTAAAATCACTAGTTTTACGTAGATATTAAAATGCAATGATAAACTTTCTCTATGTTTGTTTATTCGTTATAATGTCATATTTTTCTTTGAATGTATGATGAAGGTTATATATTATGTAATACTTGATTCAAAAATATATTTGTTTTATGTAAATATATTTTGTATATAAATCAAAGTATTAAAAATAATCAAGTGATTGACCTTCTTATAAGAGTAATCGTCTTTAGTATTTGAGATCACTAGAAATAAGATAAGTTTAAAGTTTATTATCTAGGTTTAAATTCCACCTTAAAAGTAAGATTTAATTATGAGGAAATTGGTTCAAAATGATCAAATAATCATTATATTTGTCTTATATTGCTCAGTGTGAGTTCTTAAAAATTTTGGAGTAAATGAGTAAACTTAAGTTAAACATTGTGTGTGTTTGAACTAATATTTATATGGTATTTCTTGAACAAAAGACATACAAGTTAAACCAAAGTAAGTAAATTCCTTAGTACATGACTCGTATCATATTTACAAAAATAACCAAAAAATGTATATAAGTTTAACATCTCAATTTACATTATATGAGACACTAAAGGTCAAAAACATCTCATTATATACCCTTATGACTCTTTTCTAATTTTTAATTTAAGATTTGATACTTTAGATTATTGCCAAAAGATTATGTAAGGTATGATCCTATGGAATAATTATAGGAAATCAACCTAAATTTAATTAAAAAAATAATTAAGAATAGAGGAATGTCATTTTGGGTGATCACTCATATGAAAGTATTTAAAGATGGTCATCATTTCTTTAATAGAGAAATTGAATATTGTTATGACATAATGAAACAAATGAGATCAAAGGAGAATAAAATACAAGATATATCTTAGGATATAACATACAACATCACTTTAAAGGATTAATTCATGGATTAAGATATCATATTTTTTTAAAGAGATGTAAGGCAATGGGTTCTTATTGTATGTTGCGCGAGTTATTGAATAAATATGAGAGCAACTAGAATTCCAGATGAATGGCCTTGTAATGTATGAGTGGGAGATAATTAAATAATAAGTCCACAAATGATAAGGTTAGTTTTTAAATTAAAAGTTATGTCTTTTCAATTTGAGTTAAAGGAACATAATGTTTCAAATTAAATATAAAAATTTGAAATTTAAAACATTTAGGTGAGATGATCTAAGATTATCATTATGAAAAAAAAGACAAAGATCCAAAAAGAAGACTTTGTTTGGAATAAAGTTCTTTAACCTATAGAACAATAGAATAATTAGTAAGTATTTATTATTAAGATGCATAGAATAATCTGAATGATTTTATTATCTAACAATCTTTATGATTGCATGTTTTTTGTAATATCCTTGTCATAAATTTGCAATTCTAATGAGTTGTTAAGGAAGAAAGTTAGCAAAGATCCCAAAATTTAAGGGTTGGTTTCTTCCCTGATTTTGCAAAGGAAACGTGCCAGAATTACTAAGCGAAAGGGAATTGTTAAGGCTAAAGTTGAAACAACTAAATCTCATAAGCTCTTAGTAACTAGGTTGAAGGAAAAGCATTAGCGTTGTGATGAGAGTTTGGCAAAGAAGAGGTCCAAACTCTTTGTTGGCTCTAAGCCCTCTACTACAGTTTAAGATAGTTAAAAATTTTAGTCTTTGATACAAAACTTCTTTAATGGGTTTGAGTCAATTTTAATTGCATTAATTTTTAGGGATTTAATTTGGATGATTTATTAGACAATCGAAATGCGATTAAATCGAGCACAACAGAAATAAAACAAAAACGTTTCTTTAATTTCCTGAAATCCAAGATCATTTTAAACTATAATAAGATTAAATTATAAAGGTAATAAAATATGAATCTAAATTCGTATTTTATTTTGAAATTTAATCATGTCTTTATCTTCTCGTATCATAATAAACAAACAACTATAGCAACACACATGTCTAGTATCTAACAGCATCCACATAGCAACTTTTGGAGATGTTTAATAATTAAGAGGAGAAAAATGAGTAGTGCTAGCTACCCATATGTTTTCCCCTTTATATATAAAAAAATAAGATATTTTTTAATATTAAAATTAAATATTATCACTTTACTTATAATTATTATTTAACTTTAATAAAACTAAATATCATATATTTGACCTTTAAAGTTTCTGAAACTTTACAATTAAGTCTAATTTAATTAATTTTACTCTCTTCAGTTGATCTATATGTGTGACCCATTAGATTCCTAATATATTAGCAGTGATTATAAATTATAATTATAATTTGTAATTAATATTAGATAAATTAAAACTCCTTTTGATTTATTATTAAATCTTCAATTAAATAATTTATAATCATATATTAAGATTGACGTTTAGCAACATGTCATGATCACTTAAATATTAGAAATATCAAAGTGATTTTGACTTAATCTGTCCTTATATGATTTTTTCGTATAATTTAATCATTTTGTCATACAATGTTCCAATTAGACATAAAATATGGAGTTAGTGTCTTCTTTATTTGGATTTAATCTTATATGTTCTCTACCATTAATAACTGATTTTATTAATGACATTTGAAAATTATTTTCAAAGTATCATTTCACTTTAATCAAGGATTTCTTAAATCAATACTAATTAAGAATAATGAAACATTCTCCCTAATTACTTTGGGGTAACAAATCTTATATTGATCACTAGGCCTTATTTATTTTGGCTTTCGTTTTTAGTTTTAGTTTCCTATTTTTCTAAACACAAAAATCGATAAAGAAAACACACTAATACAGCACAGAAATCGATAAAGAAAACACAATTATTAATACAAAAATACAACAACCACAACACAAAACTACAATCCACAACCCAACTAAACATCCCCTAAGTGTCCAAGTCATGAGTTTATTATTTGACAACAAGTTGATATCTTTTACATTGAAGTGATTCCTTGTACTTATAGTACCATAGATGATTCTGTTGTGGTAACTTAATGCGTAAAAAATCAAATCAAGCATATAAACTAATAGTGGAAATAGTGATAATAGATTCCCATACCCTTTTAAGAAGACCCTATGGAACTCATAAAATTAAAGATGCAATAGCCTTAGCAACCCAAACGGAAGACTTTAAGAAGAAGCTAGATGATGGTGTAACTTCAAGTAAGAGTCAATTAGTGTGCGATAAATGAGGAGGTAACTCCGATACATCAATAGATTGTCAAGTTAGAAGTCCCTTTTGTTTAAGAGCCTAAATTATGTAGATAAGTATAATAGGCAACAAGGGAATTCATTTTCCAATACTTACAATCTAAGGTAGTGGAACCATTCTAATTTCTCATAGAGAAATAACCAAAACTACTAATAGTCACCACAAGCAAATTCTTAGAGAGGTCTTCCACCATCTTTTAGAGTCAATTCACCTTCATAATAAGAGATGCTTAGGCAATGTTTAGTTGGGTTGTTGGTTATAATTTTTTGTTATAGTTTTTGTGATTTTTTATTGGTTTTTGTGTTTTTTTTTCATTTTTATGTTATTTTTTAAATTTTCTATACTATATTAGTGTGTTTTTTATAGGTTCCTATGCTATTTTTTCAATTTTTTATTTAAAAAAATAGGAAACGAAAACCAAAAACAAAAACCCAACTAAATAAAGCCTTAGTTTTAAGGAAAGAGTGAAAAAAATTGTTCAATTAAATGAAGCTAAGATGAAAAACCAACAAGCTTCCATCAAGAATTTAGAAATTCAAGTTAGCCAAATTGTGCAGATTTTATAAGAGAAGCTACCTAATAAGCTCCTAGGTACCATCGAAGCTAACTTTAGGGAGCATGTTAAGGTTATTTCCTTAAGAAGTGGAAAGGAAATGCAAGGTGCAACTAAGGAGAAGAAAGAAGAGTTAAAGAGGGAGAAGAGTAAAAGTGAAGAAAGTGTGGTGGACCAGAAGAAAGAAAAAGAAGTAGGAGAATCTAATAAGGAAAAGGGGCCAAGGCTATTTATCGATCCTAACGTGTAATCATACAAGCTTAGGATCCATACCCTCAAATATTAAAGAGTGCTCATTTGGATAAACAATTTAGAAAGTTCTTAGACATTTTAAGAAATTACACATTAATATCCTATTTATTGAAGTATTATGCAAATGCCTTCCTATACGAAATTTCTAAAGGACATACTTTCAAACAAGAGGAATTTTAAGGAGTACAAGATTGTTAAGTTGAATGAGGAGTGCCTCATGATTTTGTTAAAGAAGTTACTTAAGTTTAAAGACCCAAAGAGTTTGATAATCTCCTAAAAAATTAGTAACTTACAAATAGACAAGGATCCAATGAACCTTAAAGCCAATATTAACTGGATACCCATATCTATCTCTAAAAAATTAGGATTAAAGGAGCGAAAACCTACTACAATCTTGTTACAACTTATTGATTGATCTATCATATATTTAAGCGGAATCATAGAGGTTATGCTAAAAAAGGCGGATAAGTTCATTTTCCATTTATATTTCCTAGTCTTGGATATAAGGGAAGATAAGGATGTGCCAATGGTCTTGGAAAAACCATTCATAGACACTACTAAAGTCATGAATGTTTGGCGAGGAAAGCTTATTTTAAAACTCTAAGGTGAGAAAGTAGTCTTCAATATATTTGACATGAGAAATCCTTCCTTGACTGTTGGCTCTTTTAAGTTTATTAGAGTAAGATCTAATGGGCTTAAGAGAAGTTAGGTTCCTTATATAAGCAAAGTAAAGATCAAGCATGAAAATCTCAACTTTGGTGAGACATAAAGGAATACAATGAAATTCCAGTCAAATACTTTTTTTTTTTACATTTACATAGACATTCAACTCAATTGTATAAAATGGTGGCATTAGAAACTACCAATTTAAAGCCCCTATGATGTCTTAATGGGATTGTCCAACTGAAGACCTAAAGAAACACTTGTTGAGATGCAACTTAACCACAAATTTTGGTTTTTCCTTTTATTTCTTCTTTTTTGTTAGTTATCTTAGTTTTATTATTTTAAGTTTAATATATTTGAGAAACCATAGTTGTACAATTGATCTATTTCTAGTGATCCTTGAATTAGCAGTAATTGGGGAGTAGAAAAATAAGAGAAAAACTTGGGTTAAAATATTATGGCACCTTTAAGTGATGCCATTGTGGTTAATTTAAATGTTCATTATACCCCACATTAAGAAGATTAATATTACCCTTATATGGCATTATTACAGCTCCCATAACTTGCCATTAAAGTTTGACTATCACACATAAATAGTGTCATTTCATTCCAAACCCTACCTTTGATTTCCTTTTCCTTTCCTCTCTACCAGTTTTGGCTACCTCATCTACCTCCGTCCATGATTTCTCTCTTTTTCCTTGGATTCTCACTAATAAACCCCTCAAAACTTACTAGAGTTGAGCTCTACCCTCTTAGAGACATTTTTTACTACCAACCACCACCCTTTTCACCTTATTTCTCCTTTGACTGATGTTTTGCCACTATTTAATACTGCCTATGTTTTTACTAATTTTCAATGGCTTTTCTTTCAAGTTTGGCTAAAATATTTGGTTTATTGTCATCCCTATCATTTGTTATATCTTTGGATTTCAATTCCACTCACTTTTAACATCGATGATAAATGAACATTATTAAGCTAGTAAGAAGTATTCTAACAATAGGGAATATTTCAATGAGCATATTTTAGTGAACTGGACGGTATAGTTTGATGACCAGTTTAGTACATTTTATTAAGTATTTTCAATTCGATGACATCAAAATTATTTCTGGCATCGAGATTAAGGAAGTGCCCGGTATATAATGCTTTATAATTCACATCTATAGATAAAGCCAAGTAGTTTAAGGCTTATAGCAGGAATGATATTATAGTGGCTTACATATTAGTACTCATTATGGTGGCAAAGTTTGATATGTTTGAAAATTTTTAGTCCTTAGATTGAGAGCCATTACTATACTTGGATGGACCTTATTACTCTAGCCTATTCAAGAGTTTTACGCTAATATAAAGTAGAAAGAGGAGGTTGACATCATTGAAATCTACTCATTTACTATCCCGATAAATATTACTATAACCTATATATCTTCTTTGCTAGGGTTACTAGACTAAAGGATGAGGTATGACTAGTAGAATGGCATCGTTCATAGGGATACGGTTAACTTTAACTCTAATTTTGTTATCAGGGCTACTTGGGACATCTTAAGGCTAGATGGGATTACTAATTTTAGATCGTTCCCTATATATTAGTTAATTAATTAAGAGAAGATCATCGCCATCATGCTAAGTGCTACAAAGAGTGAGTAGTTTGAATGAGATGAGGTTTTAAGGCACCTATATTTAGTATAAGATGCCTCACAGATCAGGTATCCTATTTGGCATCCCTCGAAATGACTTTATTATTCATCATTTAAGCAACATGGTTCAAATCCAATGTCTGAATAAGAACTTATACTTTACATACTTGTTAACTAGGATTTTTTTTGGATGTGGGAGTCAATTTCGAGGAAGAGGTCCCAATTCATCAACTAAGCACTCTCTATTATTTCCTACTCAACTCTTAAGTTATGAAAGTATATTTGAGTTTGAAGGTAGTGGCTTATCCTTTAGGTTCATCCGTCGGGAGTTAATGAGAGATTAGAAGATTCTATAACACTTCGATCTACTCATAATAAGGATGACACTTTCAGTAAGGCACCCATCAAGCTTGCCCCTCTTGTTCCACATCCTTTTTCCAATGCTGGTTCTACATAATCAAAGCCACTCAAGGTCCCATTCTTCAGATATAAGCATTAAAAGTAAGTTATATTAGAGGCAGACTGATCAATTGTGGGAGTATTTGAGAGCTGGGGATTTAAGACTTAATAGCTAGTTAGATATTTATGATTATACTTTTTTTTTGCTCAAATGATGTTATCTTTTGTTCTCATCATTAATGATATTTTGTATTTTTGTCTCTTGTGCCCTTTATTTTATTTTGTTATTTTTTAGTTAATGTTAGGGGTTAAATTTGTAGTATTCTTGGATGTTATTTAATGTTAATTTAACCCTATTTTAGTGCTTAAAT
>JAOXYD010120925.1:0-11208 GCA_028565735.1 Pinacopodium congolense | reverse complement strand
TTAAAAGAATCTATTTTTAAATTTATTAATATTGTTTTTAGTTAATAATAATTAAATACTTTAATTGTATTTATAAATATTAGGTAAAAATATTCTTTTACGAGATGAATCTCTATTAAAAATTTCAAAATAGGTTATTAATCTAATATTTTCATATTTTTTCAATTAAGTGACTAATCTTTAAAAAAATTTTAGTTGAGTAATTAACGTTTAAAAAATTAACTAAAAAAGGTAAAAAGGATGGAATGGGCCGGGCTGGGCTGGGTTAGGGTAGAGCCGGTTTGGGTCAGGTCGGGTTAACTAACGAAGTCAACTGTTTTTACTCAAATGATTAACTTTTCAAACGTTAATCACTCAATTGATAATTTTAAAAGTTTGATCACTTAACTGCAAAAATTCGAATAGGTTGATCACCTGTGTAACTATTATCCCAATTTTATTCAACCTATCTTTCAAAACACTCTTAGAATATAACATTAGTAATAAGGCTTATTTTTTCATTACCAAAATAAGATGAAACCTATCTTACTTCAATAATCTCCCCTTTTTTGGTGATGATAAAATTAGTGATATTATTAATTAAATAATAAAAATAAATATTGGCCACAAATCTCGTACACATAAATGTTTTGATGAACTCCCCTTCAATTTGATAGACTCTTTAAACAAACATCACAATTATATAAGTTTAAATCAAATAATATGGCAAAACTTAACTCCCCCTGAATTTAGCATAAATACGAAAAATATACACTGCCCCTGCAAAAGTATAATTCCAACATTTTTCGACAAATATCACAATATCACACAATAATATAATATCACTTATCATCTCCTCCTTTTTGGATTAACGAAAAAGGTTCACAAATAAAACATCCAAACATCAAATAATATGTCTAAATAGTCCAATCAGTAGGTAAGTAAGTCATAATTAATATAATATGAAGAGAAAGATAACCTAAAAAACCTTCATATGAAGGAGTTAATGACATAATTGAATAATGTGTCTTACATAAAAAATAGTAACAAGACATTAATAAAAACAAGTTTCCTCTAAAATGAATTTGATGGAGGCTGAGGAGGAAGTCCGGAGAGAAGCTTGTGAAGTAAAGTGTTATGCTTGTTAAGTAAGGCACAGTGTGTGTCTACCTTACTCATCAAATAATCAACCTTATGATGAAGGGAAGAAATCTCAGGCTCATAAGAAATAGGTGGAGGTCTAGCAGATGTACCAAGGATAGGCTTAGTATCATGAAGAAGATTAGAATTACTATTATGAAAAGCATGATCAGTGTGATCATTAACCAGAAGTATAGAAGTAGCAAAATGTTGTTGTTGCTGATCATCATGAAGTATAGGGCTAGCTGAATGTTGCTGGCATTGAGAAGGTCGAGTTATATGACCATCCATAGGTTGAAAGCCCATGCACTTGAGGGAGTTTTGATTAAAGAAAGAGAAACTCTCACAATCATCTTCCATTGGAGGAATATGAAAATGTTGGAAGATGTGGCTAATAATAAGAGAATAGGGAATGTGTAGGTCCTTTTTCTTGGATCGAAAAAAAAAGGATCATGTTAGGAAAAATGAAATAACCTAAATGGATTTTCTCACCAAGCATAAAGGTGGAAAGGAACCAAATAAAATCATACCCTTGGTCATTGTAATGACCACTAGAAGAAAGGAATTTGTATTTCATGAAAAAATGATGGACCTTAGGGATAGCACTTAAGTTTCTTACATCTTTTGGTTTTTTTTTATAATACCTTCATCACTTTCTAATTCGAAGATGGTTTTAACACTCTTGGCTTTGGTGTGAGGGGCGTCACTAAATTTAAACATTCAATCGTAATGAGAGAACATAGGTGGAAGGGGGAAGAATGGTGTTAATTGTTAAGTGTGTTTCAGACTATGTTTCTAGGTTGTTTTTTAGGTGTTTTAAATGTTATTTATGTGTTTTAAACTTAGTTAGTAGGAACTTTTGCATCCTCTTCATTATATTTTAGGTGTTTGATTGTTTCTTTGTTTTGTTTATTGTTTGAGGGAAAAATATGACCTTCTTTAAGGATTGAATTGATGCACTTTTATGTTTAGATGTCCAAGTCACAAATGAAGCTCAAAGCAGCATCAGATTTGACACAGCTATCTTTCAGAAGGAATTATGTGCACTTATAGAAGCCTAAATGTTTTGAAATTTTTAGGGTGCTAGAAAAACATGTAAGGAGCCTAAATATCAAATTGCATGACATTTGGAGTCTATAGACAAAGATATAAAGAAAATATTGAGTAGAGGTTAAAGTTGGAATTTTGATGCGGTGAGATGACATGGCATAACATTTGTAAGATGTGTTTCATGATATTTTGGACTAAAGAAGACATGAAGAAACCCTAGTAGCCACCGTTTTGACCCTAGAGAACATCCAAGACAAAAATAGAGGGTTTTAGGAAGAGAAAAACGTGAAGAGACTCAAGATTGAGAGGAGTAATCAAGATTCAATAAATGTTGTCCAGATTTTCTAGGAAAGGGGGCTTCATCATCTTAATTAGTTTAGGTTTCTTTTACTTCCCTTTTAATGTTTAATCTTAATACTATTTATTTGAACATGATTATGGTTTGCTAAATATAGTTTAGGGATTGTTCTCAAATTGTCTATCTAAATTTATTCTTATTGATTTAATGCATAGTTGTTTGTATTAATTATTAAGCTTATAATCACTTCGAATTGAGAGATTATTTTGATTTATTTTAAGTTAAGGTGTGCAACGGGAGTTGGTAACTTAATAGAACTAGAGTTGGTAACTTAACAGACCTGAAATTAATTGATTAATAGGTGAATGAAGAGATATTTTACTACTTATTAATTGTCCTTAGGATTACATCAAATCCAATTGCATTATTTAGAAATAGTATTATGAATCGAGAGGTTACAATTCAACTTTTTGGTATTTGAAATGGGATTAATTAATTATATCTCGAGAGAGGGTAATAAAATATTAGATATCTAGGATCAAACAAAATTAATTCAACAAAGGTAAAAGGAAGGTAAACAGGGATAAAGCAACCCTTAAGTCTCCCTTATTGAATATCTTCTTTGTTTTGCTTTATTTTACAATTAGTTTAGGTTAATTTTCAGTTTATATACTTTAATTTTACCTTTAAAAAAGTGCAATTAATATTTGTAGGTGTCTAGAATCAATCCTCAGGTGATTGATATCGGTTATACTATAAGTTACAACCTATATACTTCTAATGTATATAAAACTAGCAAACAAGTTTTTTGGCACTATTATGGGGGATTGCTATTTTAGGATTTTATTAAATTTGGATTCTTTTGATTTATGTATTTTGGATACCTTTTTCATATTATTGTAGGTGTATGAACATAAGAGTGATTTGAAGTTTGAGTAAGATAGAGGACACTAAAATTTCGGGCATCACCAAGCATGAAAGAGAGCATTAAAGAGTAAAGCACCAAGAAGCTATCGAAAGAACAATGGTTGAAGACAAGAATTACTCCCATCAAAATCTGCCAAGGGTTTTTATGCAATAGCGTGGGGACCTCTAATGCAAAAGATGATAGATGTAGAACATAACCTGCTAGAGAAGATGGCAAATAATAGTTGCTTATAGACTATAGGAAGGAGTAAGAAATTGATATAAAAGAGTACAAGGTTATTATTGCCATGGATTCAGTGATTTCCATCTATTTAACATTTAGTTGAATAGATAGGAAAGGTAGTGTAAGTTGAGAGACAACATAATTGATTCTACCTTATTTTAACTAGGGACAAATAATTATACCTTGAGAGAGGGTAACTAAACTTTAGAAAGTCTTGAGTCAAGCATAATTGAATTAATAAAATAAGATGGAAGTAAAATGGGAAAGAAGGGACTCCTAATCTCAAACATTGGTTATCAAATTCCTACACTTTATCTTAAGTGATTGTCTATTATTAGATTGTCTAAAGGTCGTTTATTTTCCTATTTTAACGTTTGAAATTGTCCTTAAACAAAGTTTAATATAAATTAAGTGCTGATAAAATACAATCCTTTTGGGACAATATCCACTTATATTATAATTGTACAACTCGTATACTTGTGATATAGTGTAAAACTAGTTTTATTTTTACAACAACAAGATTTTTATGCCGTTGCCGAGGATTGTTTATTTTAGCTTCTTGTTTATTTTAGGTGACTTTGATTTAAGAGTGTTTGATACTTTTCCTTGTGTATTTGTAGGTGCATAAACATAAAGAGCATGAGAAGGTCTAACGATCTTAATGACAAAGAGTTTTCAGACATTATAAGGCACGAAAGAGAGTTAAGAAGAGTGAAGCACCAAGACATTGTACAAAGGAATATGGTAGGAGAAGGAGAATAGGGAGGTGGTGAAAGGACTTTGTTGGACTTTATGAGGCTAGGTTTCAATCTCTAAGGAGTTACACCACCTACAGTTCAAGAAAACAACTTTGACATAAAGCTGACACTCCTCATCCTACTTCAGAGTAGTGCCCAATTTTATGGGTTGTCAAATTAAGATCCCAACGCCCATGTTGTTAATTTTCTTAATATTTGTGAAACCTTTCAGTTTAATGGGATATTTGATAATGCTGTGAGCTTGATATTATTTCCTTTTACCTGGAGGGATCGAGAAAAGGCATGGTATAATTCACTCAGTTCAGGTCAGATCACTACATAGGAACAACTAGCCCAATCTTTTCTTGTTAATACTTCCCCTTGACCAAGACTAAAAGGATCATAAAGAAGATCATAAATTTTCAAAAAAGTTATAGGGAGTCATTGTATGAAGTCTGAGAGAGATTTAAGGAATTACGAAGGAGCTACCCCATCATAACCTTCTAAGGAAGTTCCTTTTGTAAACATTCTACAATGGGGTTAATAAAAGCACGAAAAGTACCATAGATGAAACTACATGAAGGTCTTCGATAAGGAAAATGATAATGAGCATTTTACATTGGTTTTCAGTACACATTTCACTATATTTTTGTTCATTAAATTTTTAAATTGCATCAATTAGGAGTTAATTATGTTTAATTTCTCACTTTGTATTCGTTTTGATTTTACATGTAGTTTTGGTTATGGAATACAAATGCAAGATGAAAGCTTGAAGTGAGAAGAAACTAGAGCATTTTTAGATATCCTTCCAATGATCAAATGGTAGCTGGAATTTGGGTTCAAATTTGCTTCAAAATGGCTTAACTTGGCTTGGAAATGGGAGGCTTTGTGAAGGGGTTAGAAGCCTTTAAGAGTTGGAAAAAATTTTACTTCAAAAAATGGCATAAATGATGTCTAGGAGGCCATAAAATGCAGAAATCAAAGGAATTAAATGGCACCCAATTGAAGCCTTTGCTAAGTTGTCCAAATGGTGTAGTATATGGCTTAAAAGAAGCATCACATTAGCGTTCCAATTAGCAAAAAATGCCACCTTAAAATGAAGCAAAATGAGCAGCAATTTTGGAGCACAATATCATGGGAAAGCTAGGTGTAGTGGGGCACATGAAGCCAACAAAATACAGCTAGTTTTCATCCAAATTAAGTACCAAAGACACATGGTTTCACCACCTTTCATCCATAGGAAAACAAAATTACACTTGCCAAATAAAGGAGAGCATATCATAGTCAGTATATTGCTTAACTATTGGACATTGATCCTTACCATACAACGAACAGTAAAGGAAGAAAGTAAGGACAAAGGAGACAAAGATTCTTGTCTTATGTGAGCACTAAAACTTAGGGTATAAAAGCATAAAGGAGGGAACAAAAAAAAGGTGGTGGATGATTGAAAACAAGACATATTTGTGAGCCAAGAAGAAAGGTGACGAGCTGAAAAACAAAGGAGAAGGAAAGCTTCATTCCACTCCGGAAAGGAACTCATCATACACCATGGAAGAACCTTTGGAGAATAGCCAATGGGAGCTTCTTAGAGTGCTAGATGCACCCTAATTTTGGAGAAATATGGGCTAGGAAAATAAAAAAGGAAGGAGGCTATATTAACCAAGAGAGTGGAAGGCAATCATAAGGAAAATAAGGAGTTGACAACTTGCACAATACGGAGGGAGAGCACCTTTAACATGAGAGCAACTGGAGAGCAACCATTTCAAGCTCTTGGTAGTGGGGTTTCATCCTTGGCTTCATCCTCACTTCTTGGTGGCAGGCAAAGCTTAGGAAGTTATCAAGAAAGTGGAAGAAGGGACTCCTCTCCAAGCTTTGGTGGTTTCAGCTTTGATTCGCTCTTTCACTTTAGTTTTGTTCTCTTAGAATAATGCTTTAGTTTTAGTTATTGCTTTTCTTTCTCTTGTTGTTTTTGGATATCTTAGTCAAATTTTGTGTTGTGTTTAAGTGTTTGCTTAGTTGTTTTACTTTAAGTATTCAATCAATGAAAATACATGTTATGACCATGACTTGCATTATCTTTATGAATATGTGTGAGTAAATATTTTTTGTTGAGCTCAGATTGATATTATATTAGGACATATTTTTGTGATGTTGATTTTTGCTTAATTCAGTGCATATTTAGCCTTATTTAGCTTAATAACCTAGATTAAGGCCTTAGGTGATTAAATACCATAACCATTGGTGTTTAATTTCTAGAAAATCAATTAAGCAACATACTTCAAATTGAGCGTAGACCAACCTTAGGGCCTTGTGTTAGGATACATAGGATTAACGAACTTAATTTTAGGCTTCTCGTATTGATTGCCTTTTATTCTAAGTTATTTATGATTCATTTAGGTGAATTGAGAGTAAAAGAGAAGAGGAACTTCTCTGAACATTAGGTGTGAATTTCTTAAGAGACGTAAACCCTAAATCAATCCATCGTTTTAGTTTTGAGTGCCTAATCTAAATGAAGCCCGATGCCTCAGCCATATTTCTATCATTTGGTCTAGTTCTATTACATTTAGTCCATTGAATTGCATCTTATATATTTTCTTATTTTTCTTGTTTTCGTTCATTTGCGATTCAATAAAATCTTGATCATCAGAGTAATTTTTCATAATTTAAGTTAATTTTCTTGTAGTTGGAATCCCTTGTGTACGATACTCAGTTCCTACCATTTTATATTACTTGTTGATGAGGTACGCTAGCCATTGGTTTGGTCTAGGATAAAAATTGATTTATATTGCTTTGTTTATACTGAAATAGAAAACTATAGTTGCAACTCATCACCTTTTGGAAGAGTTAGCAAGCAATAGTTTTATATGGTCTAATGAGAGGAGTAGACAAGATTTCAAGGAGTAAAAAGGTATGATTCCATTTAACTTAATGACAGCTTTACAATTATAGATTATAGCCCTTACTAAGAAATTGAGCAACATGTAAATAGTCTCTTCATCTAAAGTGAAGGCCATGCAATTTCAATGTGAACTTCGTGGGGAAGATAACTATGGAACAGTAGGTTGTTTCTTGTTGGGAGCTAATGGCACTAAAAAAGTTACTTATGTGGATGAACTGTAAAGAGGTAATAATCTTTATTCCAATACTTACAATTCTGATTCGAAAAACTATCCAAATTTTTCTTGGAATACTAACAATGTAGGAGGTAAAGTGAGAGCATAAGGAACTCCCATATTTCAACAAGAAGGACTTAGTTATTTGGAGAGTAAATAAGATAAGATGATAGATGATAGATATGATGGGCACCAAATTTGCAAGCCAAGAAGAGAGTCAGAATAGAATGGAGGCAAAGTTTGACTAGATTGTGAAGAATAATGCTTTATCCATCCACAACTTAGAGGTACAGATAGGACAATTTACTAATGCTTTGTCTTATAAAAATGCAGGAAGCTTACCAAGTAACACTGAAGCCAACCCAATGGAATGAGTCAAGGCTATTACACTTAGGAGCAGTAAGAAATTAGAGGGGTCAAGTGTTTAAAAGGATAGGCTAGTAAAGGGGAAAGGTAAGGAGTTAGAAGAAGAGAATGTAAAAGTGAAAGAAGAAGAGAAGCCATATATGCCAACACCACCCTACATGCTTAAAATTTCATATCAAAAAAGGTTGGGACAATATCAAGTAGCTGCTCAATTCTCTAAACTCTTGGAGAAATTAAAGAAACTTAAAATTAATTTTTCCTTTGTAAAGGCATTAGAGTGTATGCTAAAGTATCAAAACTTTCTTAAGGACATATTGACGCATAAACGCACATAGGAGGACAACCAAACAGTAACCTTGAAAGAGAATTGTAGTTCGATCATGTCAAATACGATGCCTCTCAAACTATAAGGTCCAAGGAGTTTTGCTATTACATATGTTATTAATGATTTTTAATTTTCCAAATGCTTATGTGATTTTGGTGCAAGTATTAACTTGATGCCTTCATCTATTTTCAGGAAATCGGATTAGGAGATGTCAAGTCAACATCCCTGTTCATCCCACTTGCAGGCCAATCTATCAAGAGGCATATGGGGTAGTAGAAGATGTTTTGATAAAATTGGACCAATTTATAATTCTCTTTTATTTTGTTGTGTTAGATTTTAAAGAAGATAGGAATTGTTCATTGATTATGGGTAGGCCCTTTATGGATACTGGTAGGGCATTAGTTGATGTGTATAAAGGAAAACTAGTTTTGAGGATTGGTGATGAGAAGGTTGAATTTAATATGACTAAAACTTTTAAGAAGCCAGTTGATGGTAATTGATGAGCTTGTCGTAAGCTATCAAATAATAAATTCCTAACTATCCAAACTATGCAGCAATGGTAAGCTAGGGTCGAACCACAAAGAGCTGGAATTCAAACGTTGCATAAAGAGAAAATAAAACACCCTGAATAGATGAAAGCAACATAAACTAAGATGCAAAATGCACAAACAAAGAGAAAATTGTAAAACAAATTTATAAAAGATGAGTAACAATAGCAAAGAAGTGCGTTGGAGATATCTTTAAGATGTCGCGGGATGATTATTGATCCTAGAATACAAATGATAGGTACTCTAGTCATGGTGATAGCCTATAGGTTCGAATAAGCTCTCAAACCCTCAGTTCTTCTAAATTAAAAAATTCTAACAAGCTCTAGAAATGCCCCTATCCCTATCTATAAGCTAAGAAAACTCTTTAGAAAAGCCTACCTCCCACCAACATTAAGGGCATCAAAGCGTTTCTTATTTATGTAGGGTTCTACAGATGGTTCATCACAGCCTTTTCTCTTATTGCTAGACCTTTGACTTACTTGTTAGTTAAAGACATGCCTTTTAAATTTAATGATGATTGTTTAGCTGCTTTTGACATGTTAAAGAAGGCACCTACAATAGCACCCATCTTGACATTGCCAGATTGGTCACTTCCCTTCAAGATCATATATGATGCAAATGACAATGCCCTTAGTTGTGTACTTGGATATTAGAAGAAGAAGAGGCTATATGTAATTTACTATTAATGAAAGGCCTTCACGAGGGAAAAATTGAATTACACTAGTACCAAGAAGGAGTTGCTTGCAAGGGTATTTTCTTGTAAGAAATTGTATTTTTATCTTTTGGGCTCAAAAGTTATTTTTTTCACAGATCATGCAATCTTATGCTATTGTATTGCAAAGAAGGATGCTAAGGCTAGGGTCATTCAATGGGTGCTTCTACTATAAAAATTAGACATTGAGATTAAAGATAAAAAATGAGCAAAAATTTTATAGTAGACCACCTATCAAGACTTAAAGGGGGACATCATGAAGAAGCAGAGGAAATCTAAGGAGCCTTTCCTGATGAAGCCTTAATGATGGTAGAAAATCCTTTTCTTAATTGGCTTGCAGATATTGCAAATCACCTTTTATGTGGTATTCTTCCCCCTAATCTCTCACATTAACAAAGAAAATATTTCTTATTATAGTATTCTAATTATATTTGGGATAAACTTGTGATATATAAGATATGTGTTGACAGTTTGATTTGCAGGTATGTCCCTGAAGATGAAATGCTTGAAGTTTTGAATCAATGTTATAACTCCCGTTATACAGCATACTATTGAGAGAATAAGATGGCTGCTCGTATTTTTTATGGTTGATTCTATTGGCCAAACTTGTTTAAGGATGCTCAAAATTTTGTGTTGTGTTGAGACAGATGCCCAAGAGTAGGCAACATTTTGAAGACAAATGACATGCCACTTTCAAAAATTATACAAATGGAAATATTTGATGTATAGGGCCTAGATTTCATAGAGCCAATCCCATCCTCAAAACTCTAATATGTTAGTTGGAGTTGAATATGTTTCTAGGTGGGTTGATGTAATAAATACTTTTAAAAAATGATCGTAAAGTGGTTCAATGGTTCATTAAGAAGATCTTTACTAGATTTGGGGTACTTGGAGATATCATAAGTGACAGAGAGAGTCACTTTTGTATCAAACCCTTTAAGTCTCTCTTAAAGAGATACAATTTTCATCATAAAGTGGCTACTCCTAACCATCTGCAAACGAGTGGCCAAATGGAGGTGGTGACTAGTAAGTTGAAGAAAATCTTGGAAAACGTAGTGAGCTCTTTAAGAAAAGATTGAGATTTGAATTAGAATGACACATTATAGGCTTATCAGATAGTTTTCAAAACCTTTATAAGGACAACCCTAAATTGACTTATGTATGGTAAAGCTTTCCATTTACCATTAGAGTTGGGGCATAGGGCTTATTGGACAGTTAGAAAGTTTAACATGGATTTGAAACTAGTCATTGAAAAGATTGTTTCTACAACTTGATGAATTGGAATAGCTAAGGTATGATGCATATGAAAATGCCAAGTTATACAAGGAGATGGAAAAGAAGTGGCAAGATGATCACATCAAGAAGATGGAATTCAAGAGTGGGGATTTGGTGATTTCATTCAACTCATGACTTTGATTATTTCCCGGAATGCTCAAGTCAAAATGTAGTGGTCCTTTTAAGGTCATTCAAGTGTTTCCCTATGGAGCTTTGGAGTTAGAGAATGACAAAGTTGAAATCTTTAAGGCTAATAAGAATTGATGCAAGCTTTACCTTGGAGAAGCTTTCTCACATAAAAGGGAACTAGTTTCTTTCCTTTCCGTTACACTTACATGATTGCATTGAAGTTTGGTCAAACTTATGACCTTAATTCAAGCATGTTTTGTTTAGTTCTTAGATTGTTTAGTATGTTGCTTCATATTTTTTTTAGTTGTTTCTTGCTTTCATTCAATCTTTTCTCTTGTTTGATTGATGTTTCCTTGGATCTGATTAGTGTTATTAGGTTAAGTTTC